>JAHWFP010174548.1:0-12085 GCA_023313725.1 Lithobius niger
TTATTTGTCTGTAGAATAAGACAAAAAGACAAGATTATTTTCAGTCTGATCTTCGTCTTCGGGTTGGACGTAAGATTGGTCCCAAGTTCGGCTTGATGGAACCGCTGCAGAAATATTCTCCCACGCACGTCTCTCCAGCCGGACAGCATGACTTCTTATCTGGACAGCAAGTGGCCAACGGGTGGAAACAACAATAGTTAAAACCTTCTTTGCCTTCACAGCATGTTTCTCTGTCTTTGTCGCAGCTGCTGTTATCAGGACAACGTACACGCTCGCTCAAAACCAAAGAAACTTAAAAAAAAAAAAAATATGCCATTATAGTTTCAAACAGAGTGTGAGTGGCTACGAGTTGATACAACTCTTTCATTGCTGGAAGAAAGACCTGAAGGAAATAAAATGAAAATGAAATGAACGAGAGAGTTAAATTTGATTAAAATAAACAAAAAAGGCAAGGATTGCGGTTATTGAGTTTCAGAATTGAGTCGGAGCATAAGGGTTTCATAGGGTTTAACGAGTGTTAACCACTCCTGGTCATCTGCCCGAAGCCCTAAGGCCCTATGTCTGCAACGGAGCATAAGAACATTCCCGCCAACAACGGCTCGTTATGCTATCACAATAATGGCTGTTACTAACAAAGCAAATCGTTGCTGTACAAATATGTTCGACGATGGTTCGGCAACAGTGCGTTAAGACCGATTGTTTTTATTTTATTCGAGTACAACTCGGCCAATACTGCCAACACTAGAGTCTAAGACTGTGGTCCCCTCGTGTATGGCAATTGGTCTAGGTACCGCATTTTGACCGGAATTGAACTTTCATGCTTAGTCCATGAGCTGAGTTCGATGACAAACTGCACACAGCACGGTTGCTCTAAATTTAGAAATAAAGTATTTTCTTTGGTTTACCGAACTGTTCGTTTTAAATGCCATCATGGTTAGTTTTCACATTCTCGGTTATTAATTTGTATTTTCGTTAAGTTTCATGGTTTTAGTGTTACTGGAGCCATTAACTTTTTCATTTGGGGCCCATAAATCGGTGCAGATATTGATACCTTCGAGGTTGAGGTTGTTGATACCGTTGATGTTTCATGGTGTTGAGAGCTTGTGTTGCTATAGTAACGGGTTATTGCAAAATTTTCACACGAAGACGTTTTCTGCTGACCAGCCAACCAACAAACATTTTGCAGTTTGGTGTCCATTATAGGCTATACTTCGGTCGCCCTGCTCCACCAATAATCTAGTAATAGCTTGGAAAAATAATACAATAATGAATAAAAAAAAAGTGGAGCACAGTAAGTTATTGCCATAAATCGTATATTAAAAGCCCAGTTGAAGCTAAAGCCCACCCCTTAAAAGTTTGCTATAAAGTTAAAATCATGAAATAGTGGAGTTAGCGCCCACCCCTCAAATTGTCGTTTTTCTATGAAAAATTATCTAAAAGTTATAGATGTGAATAAAGATAGTAGTGCTTGATATGATTACTGGCCCCTTCTCCCTCCCTGTAGTAATAGTGGACTGTTCCTTTAGCTCCTAGCACCTGCACAAGGCCTGTGCATCTCTCATCTAAGCTTCCTCTCTTCTACACAGCAATTAAAAGGATGTAAAAATTGGTCTTTCAGAGATCGTTCAAAAGCTTCGAATTTTCTGTAATAGATGTCCTGAAAGGTTATAAAATTAATAATGCTTGATTTAAAGCCCACCCCCTTATTTATGCCAAATTAACTGCATAAGCCCATGGGCGTTTAATCCACGATTTACGGTAAAGAGAAAATTGCAACATTTAATGCACGTTTTAAAAAACAAAACAAATATCCGTTCCTAAGAAAGGGGGCATTTTAACAGGGAGGGAGTGCCATTTAGTCGTAGTGGCATTTATTTTGTCGTGGTGGCATTTTGACAGTTTACCTCGGATTGTAAACCCCTTGAATTCGGCAGAAGAACTTCATCCAAAAACTTCTAGCGGCCCCAAAAAATTTATTAACATCCTTTTGTCATTTTCACTTCAACTTCTACATTCTGGCATCAATATATACATTAGGCTTAAGTTCTTTTCAATCTTAAAAAGTCTTTACGCCAGAGACGGGAGTGGGTCATGTTTTTTTTTGTTAGTTTTTGAGTTGATCATTTGTTCAGAAACTTCGCACCAATTTTTACCGACGATCCAGTGACCCATTTCGACCCACTATCCCAATTTGACCCACAGACGTGAAATGACCCATTGACCTTTTCAGACCGTCAGACTATTTCATCGCCTGCTTTCCGAAATACGGAGCAGAAAATCCGCTGTCAAATACTAAAAAAAAATCGAGACACACGCTAGTGTGTCACGCCAAGTTAGGTAACAAACATCGCAACAAACATCACATCAATTCAATTGTCGAGGTTGTAAACCACTGTAGCGCGACGCCATAGCGTCAGTGTCTTATATCTTGAAGCATAGTTGGACACATTTCAGGTACTTCAGGAAAAATAATAATGCGGTACAAAAGCTTAAATTGTGTTGAAATCGAGAGCAATGACCCACCTGACAAAAAATTAACTCGTGTAGAAATGCCAGCTAAACTGCTTTCAATGCAAAATCTGACCCTCAATAACGTTGAAAATGTGTTACTAGTTACTAGGAGCGAGCTACTAGCTAGCTAGCTAGTCCGCTCATCCCTATGTTAATCCCATAGGGTGATTATTCATCGATACCGAGATAACGCCACGGCTTCCAGCTATGAAATTGGATGAATGGGTACAGTACAATACGAACTGCGTACCTTTTGTGGTTTGAAGCCTGCGGGCGTAACGGGGATGGCGTGGGAGGGCGCGTAAGTACGAAAATATTGTTATAACCATTGTTAGTATTGTCGGCATCGTCTCTAATTGGACGGCCAAAGTTCGGACAATGACAACGTGTATACTGACGTGCATGCTTAGACACACACTAGTGTATCTCGATAAATCGAACAACGTTGCCAAGAAATTGTATTCACGTCTAATTCACGAAAAATAAACCAACTGTAAAAACAGAGCAAAATAAACAAAGCCAAAAACTGGTAAAGAGGCCACCAAGATGGGTGGTTCGGCCCTTCAAAGGAGTGATATCAACACACCAAAACTAAATAAAACAAATTACAACAAAATTAAAACCAAAAACCTATAAAGAGGTGACTAAGTTCAGAATGGTTCGGCCTATAGGCAAAAGGTAGTAGCAAAGTGTTGAAAACCAATTTCTTGTTCACGTGGCACTTTATTACACGTCTGCACGGTAGTTGAGTTGAGTAAATACACAATTTAAAAAAAAAGGAGCGATATCATATCAAAAACTAAAACTGGTAAAAGGGGCCGCCAAGTTCCGAATGGTTCGGCCCTTCAAAGGAGTGATAACAACACACTAAACATTCGCCAACTTATTCGCACCGAATAAAACTTCGGACGGTAAATGAAAACTTGAACATTGCTACCGAAAGTAGCAATGTTCTAGTTTTCATTTAACCTTCGAACTATTAAGCGGTGTGATTAACTTGGCGAATGTTTTGGTGTGGTGATATCACTCCTTTGAAGGGCCGAACCATTCGGAACTTGGCGGCGACTTTTACCAGTTTTGGTATGATTAAACTTACATGAACCATTTTCTTTTACAATGCTAAAAGTATACCACTCAACTAGCCTAAATGTTCCTAATTGATTCTACCTTTTTCTGTTCTATTTTTAAATGTCATTCGCTTTTACACACCAACCCTGCTGAACGTGCAGGCAAGTACTTGCACGTTACGAGTTTCATGTAGGCTGATGAAAGATGGATATGACGTGAATGTTGTAATCTATCGAGACAGGATCGACTGAATGCGTGCGTTTTGTAATGGTGGGTTAAATAAATAGCCAGTACAGACGGATACGAAAAAAGCATTGTGGGTGAGAGTTAGTCACTGGGTCAAAATGAGTCGGTGGTTTAAGTTGGGTCAGTGGATGAGATTGTGTCGGAGGGTCAATTTGAGTCAGTGGGTCATGTTGAGTTAGCGGGTTAAAATGGGTCAGTGGGTCAACTTGGGTCAGTGGGTCACGTTGGCTCAGTAAGTCAGGCTGCATTAGTAGGTCAAAATGAGTCAGTGGGTTAAAATGAGTCAGTGGGTTAAAATGGGTCAGTGGGTCATTTGGGTTATGGGTCAAAACGCAATGGCAGACATTTGTTTTAAGTCCAAGAGGGGAGAAATGTCCAAGTCCAAACTTCTTGCTATCGAGACGAGAACTTGGCGTCACATCGCTCGACCCCTCCCGACTTTTCAACGTTATATCTCCGTAGCCGCTCATATCATTTCTACCGTCTACTTTTTTTTTTTAATTTTCGCAACGTTCGAAAGTTTTATTTTATACTAATATTTTTTAATTATTTTTTTGACCCTTTGGTTAGCACGGAAAAGCCTTTTGGTGGTTAAACGGAAACTAAAAACCAACAAAAAACAACGGAAATAAAAATATTAAAAAATCGTACGCTTATCTTGAACTGTGTGATGAACTGCTTGTTGACTTTGATTTTTGTGATGTTAACAAAAATCAAACTATTTCTAGTAAATTATTTCTACTAATTATATCCAGTAATTTATAGCTAGTAAAAACCAATGCTTTCTGGCACATGAAATTAATAATTTCAGGCTATTAAAAAAAATATTGTTTACTTTAGGTAACCGTTTTGCCGACTGACCAAACTAGGATAGAATGAATATGTAGGAAGTGCCACTGTTTCTCTGAAAGCGGTAAACATTCGGATGAAACTAGTACCTGCTTTCAACGATTTACCACCAGAGGGAGCTGTCGTGAAGTAACAGGAAGTGCGAAGCATAATGGAGAACAAAACTATTTAGTTTCACTAAAACAAATTGATCACGACAAGAAAACAAAATTAATCGCTTAAAGCATAAGTCAGATTAGGATATTGAAATAATTTTAAGAAAGATCAGTACTGGCTGATAAAGTTTAATTTTTTAAATCCTACGTTCAATTTTAAAACGGGTTGTCGTTACGAGTGAAGCTAAGTATAAGGCATGGTTTTGTTCCGAGAAGCGTGCTGAGCTGTCGTTCAGGTTGAAGCGTCTTCCGTCGTTCACGTTTATTGTAACGAACTATACGGTTTGAATCGAACATAGAATAAGTTCAACTAAGGACGTTACCCACCCACGAGTGTTTCGTAGATTTCCGAAGGCAATTGTCGATATTACCGTGGTTACCATGGTAACGATGCCGCCATTTTTTATTTTCAAGTTTCGCCGCTTACGAGCACCTCACACGTGCTGCCTTCTGGTGCCGTTGATGAAAGCAGGTATAATTTTATAACTTGTTTTCACCTGAACCAATCATTGTAGGGATACTCGTCCCTGTGGTGTTATTACAGGTTAGGTTCGCTCAACTGCCTTTGCTGGATAGGAGTTTGAAATGTCAGGATACGATTGGAACAGAAGAACGAGCGTCAGCCAACGTTTCGGCAGTTGGCAAAACTTGAGGTAAAAACACATAACAATTTGTGTGATTTCCTATTCAAAACAATAATGGGATAAGATTTTGTATTTATTTACTAGACGCACTTTTACTTAAATAATTACTAGAAATAATTTGCTTTAGCTAGACTAATTCAATTCAAGACAATTTACTTAGAGAGCTATAACCTGGATGTCCCCGAACACCAACAACATCACAAATATCAGCATCTTAAACATCACAACAAAAAACGTCAAACATGTCGCATTGAACAATGAAAAACGCAGACGGACAATCATTTTTTTTTCTGTTTTTTTTTTCTCTTCTTATTTTCCGTTTTCCGTCACAACGTTCAAACAACCAGTCGTCTTTTCTCTTTCTCCCTTCCGTTGTTCGATAATGGAGCAAGTTCTCAGTTCCCTTGTTCGCCGAAGGAGCAATTCAACATCGCGTAACAAAAGATGTTCATAGTTCGCCGGATAAAAATTGTAAGAAACCGTAATACCTGCCTACAAAATTATAAAATGTGATGGCGAAATGACAAACAACCTGTCACTTCTCAAGTTTCCAAAACGGTCACGCACGCACATTTTGTCCGTGTATCCACCGACGGACGGACATTAGCTGTTAATATAGATTAGGCGAGTAAAGGTGCGTTTACGCAGCGACTCGCCTTTGCATTCCCGTAGGTAGAACTCAATCGTGATGACAAAAGTGACATTGCCATGGTAACAATGCTAAATGAATTAGCTAAATCCGACATCGTTTGAGTAAATACTTGCAGTCTTATAATCCCATGCCAATAATATAAAGAATTCCTCGTGACGAAACAATTTTCCCAAACGCTTCTGAACTCACGTTATTTGCTGTTTTCGTTGCGAGGCGGCAGACATAAAACCGCCGCCATGTTGGAATTTGAGGTGATTTCTAGCTTCTAGCTGCGAGAATGTAAAAGCGAGTGGTTGCATAAACGTGCCCTTAGGTCGGGTTTACGCAACGACAATTTTCTCGCTCACTAGTTTTTACTTGGGTGCCAGAGAATGCAGCTTTCGAATTGTCTCTAGGTAGTAACAATGGCAGCAACGTGGACACATATCTTGCTCCTGCCTCGCGACACCACATACGATGCGTGCAACATGACAGCGACAATTTATGACAACAAAACAATTTGTACTGCAGTACAAGACGACGGACTGATTTCTGATTGCCGGCATTCGATGGTTTGTCTTCGATTCGATAGCCTCGAAATGGATGCCATGTTGAATTTTGAATTCTCGCTGCGAGCAGCTATTTAGTCTGCCTTCGTCTGATCATTGCTAGAAGCTGGTTTTTGAGCGAGAAAAGCAAATTTTGGAAATAGCGTGAAACGTCAACAATGGTGCAGCAATGTTTAAAATTACTGTTGCTCTTTGTTCTTTATCTGTGTTGCTATTGATAATACATTTAATTTGTTATGTATTACCGCATTCATTTAGTAAAAACTGGAAACTAATCGTAAATAAATAACGATTGACTAGTAAATGGCGTTCGGCAAGCGTAGTGAAGGCGTCAGGGTTGAATTGTTTTTTTTTTTGGGGGGGGGGGGGCCCCCGACAAAGGGCACGTCTGGAAATAGTGGGCCAAGTACTTTTTTATTTCAAGGCAACCACATTATGCACTTTTATTCCGTTTAATTCAATCTGAACGTAATCTAAGCTTTAACGCAGTACAATGTATTTCTAAAAGCACTGTTTATTTATTTGATTTTAAGTTAAGCTTGAAAGTTTTTTTTATTATTTATTTTCTGCTGGTGACCTGAGTGTTGGGGTTTGGGAGGGCGGGGGGGGGGGCGGGGGGTGAATTTTTTTTTTTTAGAAGGAAGCCCACCCCAGGCGCCGTCACTAGGCGAGCGAGAAGGTCTCGCTGCAAAAACGCGTCCTTATAGAGATTAGACAAAAATTTTAGACGTTAATATTTTGTGAGATGAGATTTGGAAACGAAGTTTGGAAAAATAATGGGGGAGCATACCGTATTCCGTGGGATTTTTTGTGTGAAGGGAAGGTGCAACTATTTCGAATCCATAGCTTATGTGGTATATATGGTGTAGTACCGGGTGTTCACCTTAAAATTGTGATGTGTAGTAGAGCTTGCGGCCCAGATGGTTTCTCTGCGTTCCTGTTCCGCGAAGTTGCGGGGGAGATTTGTTACCCGCTCTACAACCTTTTTCAATGCTCATACACTGAAGGTAAACTTCCTCTGGAGTGGTGTTCGGCCGATAATTCATTCCGGTTTATAAGAAGGGCCCCTCTTCTGACCCTTTAAACTATAGACCGATTGCCCTAACCTGTGTTGCATGTAAAGTTATGGAATCTTTGATTAGAGATTGATTTTAGTTTCTTTCTTCGTAACCAACAGTATCATCACCTAGGACCAGTTTGGGTTTCTACCGTCTACATCTACTACCCACCAAATGCTTTCTGTTCTCGATAGGTGGACCTCTGTCTTGGATGTTGGGGTTCCATCCGATACTATCTACTTCGACTTTAAAAAGGCCTTTGAATCGGTGGTACATCGAAAACTGCTTCTTAAGATCAACAGTTGTGGAATCATTGGAGACCTTAGGCTTGGCTTGCGGCTTTTTTGGCTAACCGAACCCAAAGAGTGATTGTTGAAAAGTCTTCGTCATCCTGGGTTCAGGTCCCTTGTGGGGTCCCTTGTGGGGTCCTCAGGGGTCTGTCTTGGGGCTACTTCTTTTCCTGGTTTATATCAATGATCTCCAGTTTCCTTCTGATGAGTGCTTTGGTTTTAAATTTGCAGACAATTTGATGATTGGTGCGGAGATTCTCTCTTCCTCTTGCTTCCCTGCTCTGGAAGCTCAGATTCTTCATGTCGCAGATTGGCTGCCGCTTTCAGTTCAGAAATGCTGCACCTTCCATGTTGGAACTCTAAACAGTGGTAACCTCTATTCTCTGGATCATTCTCCACTTCCTTCCACCACTGAAATGTGTGACCTCGGTGTCTGGTTTTCCAGCAACCTGAAACCATCCCTCCACTGCAGGAAAATCTGTGCCTTAGCTTATTCTAGATCAGCCATTGTACATCGTTGTTTTATATCTGGAGATATCCCTACTAAGGCCTGGGCGTTTAAAGTCTTCGTACGTCCTATACTTGAATACGCCACTTCAGTTTGGTCCCCTTACCTGGCTAGTGACATCGACCGTATTGAGAAAGTCCAGCGCCGGTTTACAAAAAGCCTACCAGGGTTTAGAAACCTCCGGTATAGTGAACGTTTGCTCCGAACTGGCCTGGAATTGTTGGAGCTCCGTCGACTTTGGTTTGATCTTATCTTGGTATCTTCTCATTTTCGTTTGAGATGCACCCGAAGTCCTGACTAGAAACTAGTTTTCCCCACTTCTCACGTTTGAACTGTCGTAGAAACTTCTTTTCAGTCCGGGTTGTTCCGATCTGGAATGGTCTTAGCAAGGACACGGTTGGGTCTTCCACCATTGCCAGGTTTCGCAGACTTCTCCGTAACGAACCCCTTGAGAGGCATTTGAAACGTCCTTCATGAATACTTAACCTTTTTGTTCATCTTTTCACCATTTCGTAGTCTTAGGAGCAGTGTTAGTGGGTCCACCCCTTTCTGTCATCCTTCCACGTCTGTAGTAAATTTGTTTATTTATTTATTTATTTATTTTTATAACGTAGTTATCTGCTATTAATGACGTAATTACCTAAAACTGAGTTTACACCTCCCAAGTTGCTCCTGTGGAAAAAAAAAAACGCAATTGCTTTTTTTATTAAGCATGAAACAAGGGATAAAATTATTTATTCGAAAAAAATTCGTATCTCTTTATAAATCTGGGAATCTGGGTGCTGCAGACAAGGGCCTATAGGGCTTCGTCAGGCGCACTTTCAATTTTTTTTTAGAAATAAGTTAACCTGAGAGTTACAGTACTGGTAAAAGCGCGCGTGTGATAAGTTGAAAAATGATGAAAGCATGGGTCTCGGTAAGTGGGACGATACGCAGCTCATTGGATGGGAAAACTGTACCATAAATCACTTATGGCGAATCACTTTTGTGCACTTTTAATTGCTAAAGTATGGTCACAAATGTCCACGCAGCACTGGCAGAAATTATCAGCAATACAGGATGTTGTTGTTTGTTTCATGCTTAATAAAACAGTTACATGCGTTCTTTTTCATAGGGTGGCCACCTTGGGTCTTTTTAATGTTGGCCATCTTGGGTCAACGTCGTCACAAAAACATCACACCACAATTTTTTGGAAAACAGTCGGTACCACACCACTACAAGTCATGTAGTATGTAAGCAATGGATTCCACATGGTCGTACTTTCCCTTCACAAAAATTTCCACAGAGTATAGGTAAAACTGCACTATGCTCCCCAACTAAACGGGAAAATAACAAAAATCTGTAATTTTGAAGTTGTTTTGAAATATACAATGTACGAATCACTTGAATTGAAGACATAGACAACGCACAGAATGACGTCATCAGAAGAACCCACCCTTTCTGAGACTGTACTGGCATTACGTGCATGCCTTCACTTTAAGTAGCTTACCGTGTTGTAAACTTACCGGACAAGAAAGCTGCAATGCAACAGAGCATCAGAAGTAACTTCATTGTTGCCTGAATGTTAGTTAGCTTTTAACGTGCCTTTTTGCTAAACCTATTAACTTTCTTGTTTTACAGGTTGGGAGTGACTTGTAGTCCTAACGATACGATCACGCAATTGAAAGTTGTTTGCTTTTGTTATCTTGGATCCGGTCTTATCACTGCGATAAAGTTTTCTAGTAACAGCACTTCCAGCCAAAAGGCACAAAAATAGCTTTTAATTGCGTCTATGGAAGTTTCTCGCTATAGCACCTTTTCAATCTGTCCTCTTGAAGAGATATATTCTTCATACGAATTATTCGTACCAATTTTTTAGTATTACCGACATCGAGTAGAGTCTTTAAGGGGATTGCCACCAAATAAGCTGCAGCATCTACAGCCGTTTACCGCTATCTAGTTCTGTCCGCCCTTAAATAAATAAATAAAACAAACAAATTTATTTTTACACAACAAACGTGCTTCTTTAATTATTGAGTGTAGAGTTGGTGCATCCACGTGCGCCAGGGAGCAAGGGGTCAAGTTACGTCTAACGTAATCACGGGCGCTTTCTTCTGCGTATATCGACCGTTTTGAAACGCAGATTTTGAACCGCTAGATGGGCGCCATCTCGTGACGGTGATGTCGTTAATCTTGACCGCTTGCTCCCAAGTGCACGTGGACGACGCACCAATTTTACCCTCAATAATTAAGGAGACACGTGGATTGTTTGTTCTGTAAAGTTGCGCATTCCTTTGCTTGTTGAAATCAAGCGCTCACAGAACCAAACAATGGCAAACGGCGCTGTAGTGTCCGCGGCCTTACTTGATAATCGATTGTATGTTTTTAGTAGCAGAGTGCCTTGTTGATATCCAAGATGGTTACAAAAACAATGACGGCCGTCGATTAAAGCCGCTCCCTCCAGGAAGACGTAGCGGCTCATAAAATACTTCCAGGACTTAAGATACGCTGCGCACACAATAGATGCTGCAGCCTGCCATTCGGTGAATAGGCACCTTTAAAGCTTTATAGGCCTACTAAACAGTACGGAAAACCTAACCGGCTCGATTATAGTGGTAAATACAGATGGATACAGACCTATTTCCGTTGCCTTTTGAACTTAATGTCAGACAGCCTAAGGCCGTTTCAGTATGCTTAGACCTTTGGCCTCATAATTGGACGGTTCAATTCCCGCTTAAGCAGTCTTATATTTCAGTCCAAAAGGCAACGAAAATAGGTTTCCATCCATCTGTATTTACCACTATAGAATCGAGCCGATTGGTGTTGCGTTTATCGATCAATTATGACGTCTTTCTTACACCTTTCCGCGTCGTGATGCAACTAGTCTGGTTTGGCCCTGATCATACTGGCTGCTCGCGACTGCATAGGGACGTAGGATGATGTTATTTAGACACCTACTGTCATCCCTTGCTGCAAAGCCATTATAAAATGTGGCGGCTATAGGCGATATTACTGTGGTAATCCTATAAAGTAGCGTCATGTGACGTCATGTTGGCTACGAGACACCATTTGGAGAGCATAGCTGCAAGGTGCACTAGGTTAAAATGTAAGGGGGAAAACGGCAATTCTGGTCAAGACAGTGCTTTGAGAGCGGATTTCTTAGGCTTAAAAAACGTTTTCTCCAACAACAAAAATCACGCGTTATAGGCTTAAGAAATCCAGTGTAATAACAATGGCTTCAGTAAGACGACCTTCTTTTCTCCCTCCAGTGCTCCTTGCAGCTAACCCAGTTACTGGCTTCACCATAGAGTTATACACAATAATACCACGTCGTGTCACTGCCCTATAGGATAATGTTATGATGTAGTAAAGGAAAGGGGAAAACAAACTAAAGAGTAAAAATCATACACTGGAAAGAGCTTACTACAGCATGCCACCTTTATGCACTTCCGTTTCGTCGGAGTGTCATGACCCGGATTCGTACTGGCAACCCAATTCGTCCCCAGATCAATGACATAGCGCCTTTATCACTATGGCCGCTCCTCCACTGGGATAAAGATGACTCACTGAACCCGTT
>JAHWFP010174548.1:12095-23275 GCA_023313725.1 Lithobius niger
CTGATTGGCTTGTCTTCCTCTTTACTGTATAATTCACAGCGATTTGTGTATATTTATTTTATGATGTAGTGCTCATGCTAAATTAGAAGCTCGCTCATTTTGTTGTTGAAGCCCCAAACAAGACAGAAGAAAATTTCGAAGCGATGCGTTACTACAAGCCTAAAGGTCAAAATTGCTGCACACAAATAATAAGTGTTTGGCGTTTATCGATCGCCGATTATTACATCTTTCTTGCACCATCACGCGTTGTGGTGCAGCCGTTAGCAGCCAGTGACATGACCCGCCAGTGGCTGCTCGCGGCTGCATAGCGACGCTGGATGATGTACCAAAAACGTCAACATCAGTCAATAAAGTCACACTAATTACTTGAGTGCAGCAATTTTCACCTTGTTGGCACGTAGTAACGCATCGTTTCGTACAAAATTTCTTCAGTCTGGTTAGGGTTTTAAGCCAAACCAGACTTGCTGCTTGCAGCTGCAACGCCACGCAGGATGGTGTAAGAAATACGTCAAAATCGGTTCATAAACGCACCCCAACCATATGTTAGTAGCAATTTTGACCTTGCGTTGCTTCGCTTCAAATTTTTTCCCCTCTGGCTAGGCCTTCAGATCTACACGTTCTAGCATTCAATCAGTGACACGCGCAGTGGGGGAAGCGGCGCCCCGCCCGCCCACCACCCGAAGTTAAGAGCAAATTGGCAAAAGTCCACAAATAAGCCATTTATTGTTATTGAAAAATAACCTAAAAATTTCTTTTTTTAACGTTTCAAAGTCACATAAGCACTTAAACTGAGTTGTTTTCCCGGAAGGACTCCAAGGGATTTAAAGCTCCCTCCCATCCTTGACCACTTAGCAGAATTCTCGGAAACTTTTTTGGAATTCCAATTTTTTCTTCTTCCTCCTTCCCCCACCACCACAAAAAAAAATATTTAAAAAACAAAATTCTTGGGGTGTGTTACTGCTCGATTGGTCATGGAAACCAAGGCTGGCTAGGACAGATGCTCTGGGCCGGTATGCAAGAACTGCAACATCTATCTTAGCAGGTCTTGAGTGAAGCTCGCATGTGCAACGTTCGCCACTCGTGGGTGACGCGATACCATATCTAGCAGGGTTCCCATCAACCTGGAAAAAACTGGAAAATTCAAGGAATTTAAACAACATTTGAAACTCTGGGAAAACTTAGGGAATTCACAGATTTTTCACACAAAAATATCGGGAAAACTCGGCAGAAAAAAACAAAGCTGCGCTTTTAGGCCTGTAGTCGTAAGTGCATTAAACATATTTAGTTAAAACATTGTGGTAAAATAATATTTATTCGAGTAATTCTGTGTTAACACCTCAGAATTCGTTAAAACGGGCAATTTCTTTGCACTGAATGAGCCCTAAAAACAAGTAAAACATGTGAAATATGTGAAAAATGTCCTCCCTAAAATTAAGGTACGTAGCCCTCTAAATTGACCTCAACTATTTTGGAAAACCTGGATAACTTAGGGTAATTATTTCAGTATTTTTAGTGGGTACGCTGCATTTCGGGATGGATAATTATTGCGATAAAATTATCGCGAACTTAACGATATTTATTCATTTCCAGTATTTAAAATTCATGACTAAAAAAAGTCGTGGAATTTCGTTTCCGAGTCCTGGGAAAAATTGACTTTTTAGTGAATCTATTTCCGTTTACAGCTTACACGTTAGATTTAATTTTTATCTTATGGGACGTTCGCTCCTTTTTAAGTCTTCTGTCCAGCCGAAACGGCATAGAAGACTTGCACGACTTTGTTCGTCCGTCCTAAGCCTTTGTCAACTCCGGAACGGTATCAAATGGAGACAAACTGTCTTCACCATTACAGTAGGCGTCCAAAAATTAGTTAAAGAACACGACAAATTAAAACAGCGTTGCTTCCTTATAGCTTATGGGCTTTCTCAACGTAACTCAATGAAATAATAATATTTGATCGTCGCATTTAACCACTACAGGAAGACATGCAACCCTAAAAACAAAAGGACACGACACGACACACATTAGCTTAGCTTCATTTAAAATAGTCTCGACACCGTGTTGCATGGATGAATAGGCTGACTCTCGAACCAAATTCTCCGTTAGCTGGTACTTACGAAATTAAAACGGCACGTAAAAAGTAGGCCTAAAGCTGAGAATTATGCCTAAAATGTAAAACTAGATATAGATGCTAACACATTTTTAATCGGCAATTGTGATGATTACTTTTAGATTATATAACAGAGATCGCTGTTGCAGTGCGTGATACAGGTGTGCGCCTCAACATTTTCGAAAGTGGAGGAAGTGTACAGAAGTGGACAGATGCGACCAGGTAGTAACTGCATTCGCTTGTTAAATTTCAGAATTGATCTACACTACCTGAATCGGAGATGGAATTGACCCACGGGTCGGTGGGTCGGTGGGTCAAATGGGTCACATTTTTATCGTGGGTCAAGTGGTTCATGGGTCAAGACCGTTCACCCACCGACCCACAGTAATCTTACGGTAACCATTAGTCTTACTAGTATAGTACTCTTTAAATTTTTCTTACTCTTTCAAAAATAGTTTCCTCCAGAAGGCTAAATACCCAAACCCAAACCCCAAAAGCATGCTGTATTATTTGCATACTGTATTATGTTTTAGTAGCGTGAGGTGGGTGACATTTTGTTCTTTATTAGATGGTTCCAGTGGGTCGTGGGGGTCAGGGTTCGAGTGGGTCAGTTGGGTCATGCGTCCATCGGAAAAAGTGACCCTGAATAACAAAGGATGGATGCAAACCTATTTACGATCCTTTTCGAACTTATATGTCAGACTGCCTGAGCGGAAAATCCCACTACCGCTGAGCCATAGTGACACGGCCAAAATACCTAAATAAAATTTCACTTTACCTGTGGTCTATTCTATTTATGTAAAGCTAGTGGGGAGAAGGGATTACCACTACACTAAATATTTCCCAGGAACGAATCGAAGACAAAATATTTAGCGGTACGTGGGGGGAATTTTCCGACAATTCGTTCCGAAAAATCCTAAGATTTCCCCCCCTCCCCCCCACTATTTGTATTTCCCTGTTGACGATAGTTTCATCGCCCTCCCATTGTTTCCGATTGAGGCTGATTTTTACGACACAGAATATTTTGGTTGGGGGGGGGGGATGGGCAGCCACAACCTCCCTCCCATAAATTCGGTCCTTCCCGTTCCCCCACTTGCTTTCTCGCTGCCCTCCCTAATGTGGGTCTAAAATTGGATACTGCTCACCGATTCACTCTTACAACGGCCCAACTCGAGTGCCAGTGACAGTAAAATGGTCGATTCGAATTTTGAGTGGCGCTGCGCCTCTCAAGATTCGAATCGGCCATTTAAATGTAGTACAAATACTTAACTAGGCATGCAATTGAATTCGAATGATTAGCTATAACTCGGCCGCACAAAAGATGCTGGAATACACGTATTTTCCGTTGTGCTGTAGAATTTAATTCAGTATGTTTCGTAACCACGTCACCTTCGTGATTTCATCTCTGTGTTCATGCACTTGCGTCATTTCTGCCCATCAGTGCTCTGCAAACGAATCAAACGTCGATCTCTACGAGCATATAAGATTTGGTTCACAAATGATGAAAGAAGCGACAGCTTTGTTTCGAAACGTGTGAAATTGGCAGTAATAAATTTTTTGTCTGCCATTTGTAATTATTTTCTGCATTTTTCACACGAAAAGAATTTACACGATGACATTTTAGAGCACACGGCTTTGCGTTATCATGTAGTGATTTGGGCTAAGCATTATCGATCGGCCTTGTCCTTACTGCCGCGTAACTAAAAATCGGGGGTCCATGACAATTCGGTCCCGGCTAATTCGGTGCCAAAACTACATATAGTAAGACGATTCGGTCACTTATAAAAAAAAAAAATAACCCTACCAAAATTCGGTCCCGCCCAAAAAATATTAAAAAATGAACTCGCCCGATTGGTTAAGTGGGTTTATGTAAATAAGTGAAAATTAGTTGAGCTCCCATGTAGTACTATAAAATTTGTTTTCAATTTATTGTCGCTTTCATATCAGCCTCGAATTCCAATTGACAAGGTGAGTACACATTGTTAGCATACCAGCTATACACTAAAATATAAATCGCATTAGTTTTCAAGTAAAAATACCCAGTTTTTTTTTTTTCATTTTTTGTAAATTTAATTTTTAAATGTATTAAGGCGCCGACAAACTTGTTCACCAATTTTTCATGCACAGAAAGAACCAGCCTTAGCGGATGGGGCCGTGTGACAGGAAAATGGTTGCCGTGGTACAGTCGCTATTGAAAGGACTGATTAAATAGTGATTGGAATGCCTCATAATCAGTTTAATATTTTTTTTATAGTTTTAGTCCTCAGATTTTAACTGGCATTGTAGGGATATTTTGTGAATATAACTTCATATTTAAACTTTTTTTTTAATATTCATAGTTGGTTGTCAAATTTTAACTGGTAGTTTAATTTTTTTTCTAACTTTGAATCTTTTTTGTCTTGTTCAAATTTGTAGTTTTACTGGCCCCCTTTTTTTTTGGGGGGGGGGGGGGAACCGAATTGTCCGGGACTGAGTTTTTGGTACCGAATTGTCGTGAACACAAAAATCAGCTTAGCCATCCAACGGAAAATGTGAACATCCCCGTAAACATTTAAAGGTACATGCGTCCCTGTTAGCTTTCCTGATTTAGTTTTGCGACATTTGGTAAATGTTTCCAACACTGTCATTTTCTTGTTTTTTTTCTTCTTTCGTGCGAGATGATGTTGCGACATTAAAAGGACATTCCTCCAAGCGCCAGTTTTCTCGATCCTCCACATCAAGTATGGCTCCCCAAAGGTTTATTTTCTTACCGTTAGTCAATCACTTTGTAAAAATCCGCTTTAAAAAGTGGCATTTAGGAAATTTTCTGTTGAGTAATTGTTAACTTTATTTACTGCGTCCCGCAGTATATCATGCATTGCTTACAATAATCATGACGTTTCATCTGTGTGTGCATGTACTAATTTGGTAATAATTACCATTAGTTCAAAAATCTAAAAGCGTAATGCGTTAAACATTAAAATTAATTTATTCCAATAGTTTGCCGAAGCAAAATTATAAGACACTAGCCTAGAAAATTATAAATTGTGATTTTTAAAATAAAAGAATCATTCCGGTTTGTGACAACACGATTAAAGCGTTCGTGCTGGTTAGGCACAATGCCAAATGAGACCTTGGTGTTCTATATGCGCGGAAGGCGATCAGCGCGAGCTGTTATAAGGCAGGCGGAAGGTTATAAGGCAGGCCGGGTGTCCCTACTCTAACCAGTGTAAATGTTGCAAACGCTAATCTCAATGGGTCGCACGACATACCGGAAGGATTTATGTCCCTTTAAGGTAGGAATTTCATCTTCGAACTCCTGAATTTCACGCACCGAAGCACCTTTGTCAAGTAATTTCAACCAAATCCGAACAAAATTGCGAAAGTTATCGTGGCTCAAGACAAACAGACACTCCAAATCTAATCCAGTCGAGTATTTGATGTCGCTCACGTCACTCGCTCAGCCAATAACACAAACAACAGAAAATGATATATTAGAATAGTTTAGGTCTCGTTGCTTCCATGTTTATTGTCTGGTAGGGTGTAGTGTCAGGGAACGCGGCCTATAGTTACAAACAAAGCTAAGTTGACAGCCCTATCAGCCACCGCGCTGCGTTTTCGCTTCTCCGTTGTGTTATTGGCAAAGTTAGCGTTAGGTTTGGTGGTGCCCTCTATGAGATTAAATCATAAACATTGTCCCGTCTCCGCGGGAAACCACTGTATGGAAATGCACGACAGTTTATCAAACTTAACTT
This sequence comes from Lithobius niger, assembly GCA_023313725.1. NCBI lineage: Eukaryota > Metazoa > Arthropoda > Chilopoda > Lithobiomorpha > Lithobiidae > Lithobius > Lithobius niger. The sequence goes on from JAHWFP010174548.1 coordinate 17,937, forward strand.
CTGGTTGAGAACTGTTAGTGGTTAAGAAGTGTTACTGGTAAAACAAACATCCGTCGGGCTAGAGTCGGGGACCGTATTTATTTTTTCGTAAACAGTTCAGATACGCAGCGAATTGTTGAACTGTTTTGCGTAACAGCATTTTTCAGCCAACGATTCACTGGCCCTTCATTCGGTGACTGATAAACTAAAAATACGATTACAAAAAAATTGAAATTAACAAGGTCACGGGTTGCTATTTTCAATTTCACCCTTGTTAGGCCACTAAATGTTAATAAGTGGTTCTCACGAGCGCACGCATGGGTTTTTTCTTAGCGCATGAAACGTTTTTTTATGACATTGTCTAAAAAAAAATTCCGATCACGCACCACCACTTTCACCAAACATTATCCGGAGCCGATAACTACATCAAATCTTTGCTCCATTAACATGATCGCCTAGAAACGAATCTAATATATTAGCCTAGGGCCTTTCAGAGGCAATGACAACTAAAAAACTTGGATTTAAAGAATGAATGACTTTAATCAATAATGTGCGACACTTGCACGCCGATCCTGACATTAAAACGTACATATTATACTGCACAACAAAATCTAAATTACTGCTGTTTTGTTTGGTAAAGAAAAAAGCCATCACCCGCAACTGAAATATCATGAATAAAACTTAAAAAAAAACACCGCCCGCTCGCGTTATTTTTTTAGTGCCACTCCTGAGAACCACTTAATTAATTTTTAGCGGCTTTAATTTGATTTTTCACGTTTTTGGTGTCGCCAGATGAGGTACCAGTGGAGTCGGAAAATTCACAAAAAAAGTGTCAAATTCTGTCAGTGTAAGCCTAACATTTTAAATCTAAATTTACATGCTTTTTTAATAAATGTTTTTTTATACAAATTTGTATATTCTGCTGCAAACAAGGAGAGAGTGCTTCTTTCAAAGGGGCATTCCACGTGTTGGCTTCCCTGCACGGATGGTACGAATGTATGCGTTATTCGACTCCTTGTTTATGTCTACCCTGAAAATGTGGCCGAGTTGCTCGTCATTCGTGAACATCGAAAAGTGAGTAATTTTGACGCTATCGTTGCAATGTTTACACATGATATGGTCAACGCTTACACCAAAATCGCGTCATATTCCAAATTTGTGTTTGACGAGCAAATCAACCTAGGATAACCACCAATATATTTCACGTGTAGTGCAGTGAAGATTAAACGATCAATGTATGTCGTTGCTTTAACAGCACATTCTATCTAACTATTTTTCATCCCACGCATAAAGATTTTGCAACATTTAGGTAGGTTAAAGTGAATTTAACAAAACCGCTTGACACGGGCAAAAAAAAACGGGAAAAAATGAAAGCATCTGCAGCATTTAGCCTACATATGTTTTGACCGAATGTTGCAAACGTGAGTGGCACAGGACGACCAACACAGAAGCAAGGGCTTTCAAATTCTGTGCCAACTTCATTCAGTTGGTGGGGGTAGAATTGCGGCACATCAATTAGATTCCCAGTGATAGTAGGGGTAGAATTGCGGCACATCAGTTACATTCCCAGAGGGAGCAGGGGTAGAATTGTGGCACATCAATGACATTACGAGAGGAGTCGGGATAGCATTGCAGCACATCAGCTACATTCTCAGAGGAGTGGGAGTCGAATTACGGCACATCAGTTACGTTCACAGAGAGAGTGAGAATAGAATTGCGGCACATCAGTTACATACTCAAAGGGGGTGGGGCTAGAATTGCAGCACATCAGTTACATTTCCTGAGGGAGCAGGGATAGAATTGTGGCACATCAATTACATTCTAAGAGTGGGTGGGGGTACAATTGCGGCACATCAGGTACATTTCCAGTGGCAGTAAGGGAAGAATTATAGCAGATCAGTTACATTTCCAGAGGGAGTGGGAGTAGAATTGCGGCACATCAGTTACATTCTCAGAGGGGGTGGGGGTAGAACTGCGACACATCAGTTGCATTCACAGCGGAAGCAGGGGTAGAATTGTGGTACATCAATTATATTCCCAGAGGGAGTGGGAGTGGAATTGCGGCACAACAGTTACATTACGAGAGGGAGTCGCGATAGCATTGCAGCACATCAGTTACATTCTCGGAGGAGTGGGAGTAGAATTACGGCACATCAGTTACATTCCCAGAGAGAGTGAGGATAGAATTGCGACACATCAGTTACATTCTCAAAGGAGGTGGGGGTAGAATTGCGGCATATCAGTTACATTCTTAGAGGGGGTGGGGGTAGAATTGCAGCACATCAGTTACATTTCCAGCAGGAGTGAGGGTAGAATTATGGCACATCAGTTACATTCCTAGAGGGAGTGAGGTATTACTGTGGCACATCATTTACATTCCCAGAGAGAGTGAGGGCAGAGTTGTGACACATCAGTTGCATTCCCAGCGGGAGTTGCGGTAGAATTGCGGCATATCAGTCACATTCCCAGAGGGAGTGGGAGTATAGTTGTGGCACATCATTTACATTCCCAGTTATAATTTCATCATTTACAATTTTCCAGTCAATGAGCAGATCTTCATCAGTAGAATAAGAATTTAATTTATTACTGGTTGATTACCAGTTGCCGTATGAAAAAGAAAAAAAAGTAGTTCAACGACAAGTAGTTGACTACAATTAGTTTAACTAAAAATAAAAATAAAAAAGATAGCTTAACGTACTAGTAGTTATCAATAAAAATGTCTTTAGTAGTTGTAACTACTGCTTTACTACTTTGAAAGTAGTTCAACTCTCGTAGTTGTAACTACTTAATTAACTACTGCCCATCACTAACTTTCAGACATAACACGTGATGATAAACTTACACTGACAAGATGGCTAGGGGCCTTGTCCGTACTATTCTTTTTTTCCATTTGTGTTGATGGGGCAACTGAAACTTTAATTTTGGTCAATTGCATTTAATAAGGAAAGGAATCTCAAAATTAGTAAATATTATCTTATTACGGGCGATTGGGTCAATCTGTACAAAAAAAAGTTTATAAGTATAATAAATTTCCAGGCCTGAACGAACCGGATGAGTCTTGTTTGCTCTCTTGAGATGGCGTGCGCTTCATACTGTTTTCATATTCTGTTAATACTGGAGTGAGTTTTGCACTTTTTAAATTGATTTTGTTTTACTGTTTGGCATGTATTTTATTGATTGTTGTGTGTGCTTCTTTCTACTGACGAAGGAATCTGCTCATATATTGGAACATATTAAAGGACTAAATTGTATGAACAGTGGGCATTCCAGGAATCCATCTGGACTGTCCTAATATTGCCGCTCCCCTCGCTTTGACCCATCTGTGCTGAACCCGGTGCACTGGTTGAACCAAAGGCTGCTGGTGCTGAATAGCCACTCATCGTTTTCGGTGCAGATCTGGACGGCACCAAGCAAACAGTGTGAGAACTTCAACTGTATGCAGGCCTGTTGGTAGGCGTGCGCCATGACCACGTGTTGGAAATATGTGAAAAAAAAAGAATGATCAGTACATTTAATGATAGGGAAAACATTGTTCATCACAGTTACTAACAGACGTTTTTGAAGTTGTAACATCATTGTCTGTTTACAGGGGCTTCGGAGTGCAGAATTCAAAGAACTTTTAGGAGCATTTGATAGTGACTTTCACGCCGTAATTTGCCATAAAGTACCCTAGGCCCTAGGCATACTTCATACCCACGTTTGAAGCGATAAAAGTTGAAAATCGTTTCATTCGTTCGATCTCAAGGTGAGAGCAAAGTTTTCCCAACAAAAGGAAGAAGAACAACAAGAATGTTGTCACATTAAAATAGCGTGCAAAAGAGTGTAGGCCTTGTTCATACCTACGTTTTAAGATACAAAAGTTGAAAATCGGTTCTTGGTTCGAACTCCAGGTGAGTGCAAAGAGTCGCAACAACAACAAGAACAGCAGCATGAAATGACCATGATGTGGGGGCCAAACGGTTCGATTGTTGTCAATAATTTTTTTAATGCAGTGAAGTAGTTACGACACGACCCCCAAATACAGAATTTCGTTGGTCTGTTAATTCTGGGGTTTCAAAGTTTGACGTTTAACATGGAAGTTCATGCTGAGGCTTACATAAGGACTACTATAGCGGTTCTTCATAAGACAAAAATGATTAGGCAAAATCGGTCTAACGTTATGGAATCATGGCAGAGTAGTCGCATTTCGTTGAAGGTGATGGCGTACCGAGAGGAAGTTCCAATTGGAAGTGCTGGTGTTTTACCACGCTACTTGCAGTTGGTTGGTGTCACCAGGAGTGGCACAAAGGGGTGCCCGTGGGGACTACAAAGGAGTATTTATGATAACACTGCCCCATGTTCCATATGTCGTTTTGCGTCGCGAGCCCATGCGACCAAGTGTGAAACGAATGGTCGTCACAATTTCAGGGTTAACCTGTGTTCATATAAGTAGTACGGCGGCATAGGGGCACAAATATGGAAAAAGTATGCACTTCGTGCTAAAAGTATCAAACTCGAAGATATGTTTAAGAATGTCACTAAGATCATTTATTGATGTAGAACCACCTTGAGGGCTGCCATCTTGAAAAATATGGCACCCTTTTTTGCGTTTTGGGGCTGTAACTCCTTAATCGTCAACAAATCAAAAGCACAATGTGAAGCAAAAACATACAGCATACATTTTTGAACAAGTCAGGTGATATACATCCATCTTTCAGGTAAAAGCAACCATTGAAACTCAAAATAGTTCAAGTTTACTCTCTCCCCCATTGAACAATTATTATATTATTGTATTATTTCCATCAATCCTATCCGAAATTGTCTAACTTGGATAGGAACAGTCCTACACTCATTTGAAGTGAAGAAAGCGGCGAAATCGTATTGTGATTTTCGAATTCAAAGTGGTTTTTGAGCCCACTAATAGCCCAAAATGGACATGCTTAAGATATTATGAAAGGTGGTGATCAATTCTATCCATCAATCCTAACCTAAATTATAAAGCTTAGATAGGAAACGTCCTACAACTATTTAAAAGTGTAGAGGTAATGGCAGAGCGACGAAAACATATGATGATTTTCATTTTCAAAGTGCTCTTGCGAGTCCTCTAATCGCCCGAAGTAGACATGATTAGGATATTCTGAATGGTGGGAATCCATTCGTTCCATAAATCCTAAACTAAATTGTTTAGCTTAGATAGGAACCGTCCTAAGGCCATTTAAAGGCGTAGTTGTATGTAGTGTAGCTGCTAGTTTAAATTTCAATGTGCCATTGTAATGCTCAAATTTATATTTGTGTCTAAGCTAAACAATTTCGGTTAGGATTGGTGGAAAGAATATATCTCCACCTTTCAGAAAATCCTGAGCATGCCCATTTCGGGCTAT
>JAHWFP010174549.1:6175-78337 GCA_023313725.1 Lithobius niger
ATGAGGAATCTAGGGAGGAAGATCGAGATGAGGAATCTAGGGAGGAAAATCGAGATGCGGAATCTAGGGAGGAAGATCAAGATGAGGAATCTAGGGAGGAAGATCGAGATGAGGAATCTGGGCTTAAACTAATGCCTAGGCCAACAACACACGCCGAAGGACATCCAGAAACGGTTCAATTTGGGCGTCACTGAAGGAGAGGAGGAACCTGGGCATAAACTAAGCCCCAGGCCAACAACAGGCGAAGGACTTCCAGAAACGGTTGAAGGATGTCCAGAGACAGTGGAATTGGGCGTCGCCGAAGGCGAAGGCAACTGCAAGATGTTAAACGCTACAGGGAGGCTGGAGTCGCCAGACGAAGTAGAAGAAGTCGACAGGAGCACCAAAGGCAGAAGGAGCCGCCATGCCAAATGGCAATATTTTGGCGGGGGGGGGGGGGGGGGTGAGCCCTCACAGCGAAGGGCCCCAAATCCGTAATCCAATAGGGACACGAAGGAGCAGAAGCTTGAAATCCAAAGGATGCAAAAGCTAGGCACCGGCGAAGGCTGCAAGGATCTTGCAGGTGAAGGGTATCGAGGGTATGGCTCCTGATAAGCCGCCAAAAATGCTGAAACCTCCAGTAATGAAAGTGAAGAGTTCAAAGGTGAAGGAGGGAAGGAGGCCGCCTGGGCCAAGTTCTCCTTCAATGCGCCCTAGGCGCGAAGAAAGGCAGCAGCACTTCCAATGGTATCTCAGGAACAGGGAGCGCGACCATGCATGTGGGCGGCAGAAAAGAGAAAGATGAAGACTGACCGGCTCAGCCGCTTATATACTTGGGAGGACTGCACCGTACACGGCTACCTGGCTGTCAGGCCTTAGGTTAAGATGATTCTCCTCTCTGGGGAAATTGCATTCAAAGAGAGAATGCTGTAAATTTGGAAGTAATGTTTATTTTCGTCGGCATATAAAAATGAAGTTATAATAGCAAAGTGCGTTTGCATAGGGTTCCAACGTATAAGCAAACCGATATAAACACAGGTATTCTTATGCGCTGGAACCCCAGGCAAAGGTTATGACCAACCGTGTACATTCATTCTTCTTGTAAACAACTGCATACAAACACATTCATTTTAAAATGGCCCAGCAAAATGCTGGTTGAGCTGGACCGTGGTAGTAAAGACCAGTCGCAGCATCGCCAAGTTTAAAATGTATATTAGCAGAAAACATGCCACAATGGATGTTGGCTAGGTAACTATTGTAGCAGCTGGACACTTAGATGATACAACAGCTGCATTCACCACTTAATTTTCAACACAATAATTCACTCCGTAGTTTTTTCAACAATTAGGAGAAGTTTTAAAAATTCAATAAAATTACCTGTATTCAAATTTTTCATCACTGTATTTGTCCGAATACTGGATTTGTTGCTCTGGCATTGCCAGAATAGTCATAGAACTGAACCAGGTCAACGAATCACTAAATAAACACACAAAAAAAAAAAAAAGTTAGGTCAATAACAATTCGAGGTTGATAGATGCACATTGGTCCATTAATTAACATGTAACTAGCTGTTTCTGGCTTAACATACACTGATCTAGTTGGAAGCCATGTTTTCACACTGCTCCCGTACATTGTTGTGTTGTCACAACCCGCAGAGGAACATAGCAAACACACTCACAGGTGGCCTTGCGTTGGTGTGATTGGTGGTCTCGGTAGGTGTTGCCCCCCGGCCCCCACGCAAACTCGCTACACGCCCGCGTGAAGACATCGATGCTGACTGATATGCGAAATGCTTTTAACAAATTTAAGTAAAATAAGGAGGAACATTTGTATTGATATAAGACATTTAAACAGGATTCAGCTTTCGCTTTAGCTCCTGCGCTGGTTGGTGTCGACACAAGATGTTACCACCTGCTTAGTCAAAATGTCTGCTTTCATGTCTCTTTGACACTAGCCCATGGTTCAGCGCACACAATGTTTATCGTACATTACAAACCAAAGTCCTATAGCAGAAATGAAGACAACAACGACGACCCCCGAAAGGGGAACAATGAAAACGTGCGAGAGTGTCAATTCCTTGGCTTTAAGTTGAAACTGGTACGTTGTTGCCTTGAAAAGAAGTGTAAATTGCCTCGACCAACAATTTGCTCCACGGTCATTGCAAAGGCATGTCATAAATAACGTCATGTATGAAGGATAGTTATTTTTCACATGGTACGGATCGCTCAAGCCAAAGCGATAAACTGTGAGTGGGGAGGGGCCTGAACGGGAAATGCCCGTTTGTGGGGCAGTGCTTCTGTTAGCTCCACTATTTGATTGGGAAGGTGGTGGATACAAAAATTATCCTTCTAACTAAGCACCGTGGTAATCTCAGTGGCAAGTCATAAATGACGTCATGCAGTTATTTTTCACATGGTACGCATCGCTTAAGCCACAGCGAAAGACTGGGAGTGGGGGGAGGGAGCTGTTACGCATTAACTGACCCTAAAAGAGAATTTCTGGGCGGTTGTTTGGAATGGAGAAAGTACCAATTTGCCAAAAACCTCGCAAAAGGGGGAGGGGCAGTATTAATTTAAATAACCATCCAAATTCAACTAGGTGTAGCAAAGAGGAGGAAGGGATGGAAACGGAGAGAAGAGGGAGAGGACAGGATAACAGGGGAGGGAGAGGATTGGCAGAAAGGGGGAGTATTACACAAAGAAAAATTGACAGTTGCCGTAAACGATCAGGCAGCACCGAGCAAATACTGGAAAACAACCACGGGCCAAACAAATTCCCGGGCGAAGCTGGGTACGACTGCCAGTACCTATATATATATATGTATATATATATATATATATTACCACCGTAGCCCCAAACATGCTTCCCAGTAGTGGCGTGGGGCGTGTCAACCTCTCTAGAATATCAAACAGTGGTTGTCATTTGGCCTTTAGACCTTGAAAGAATTGTAATTTTTTTTTTAGTTTCTTATAGCCATTTACCAGTAATTTTAATGGTGCGTAGTTTTCAAATTTATGCATTTAGGATACTGAGCTCTCTCTTCCCTTCCGGATATGCAGCACCTGGAACCGTCTGCCAAGGGACATTGTCACTGCACCAAACACCAATATCTTCAAAACCAAACTTGATACCTTCTTGCCGACCATCACCTCTCAGTTTCTGTATAAGAACTGGTGAATTATTCCCACTTCCTCCCAGTATCAAAAGCTGCAATCTTCCTGCTGGTGTTCTACAATGTCAATGTCAATACAATACAGCTCTTGTAATTCTGGGTACTGTGTATAGAAAATGTTGTATACGTTGTCTTGTGGTCACATGACCTAGTAAAAAAAGGGCCAAGAGACCTTGGCACCAGCCGCACAAGAAGCAAGCTTACTAGCACCTTACCTACTGCTGTAAAGGAAATGAAGTTTTAAATATACTATACCTTCCCAATGTCAGTTACCTCGCAGTAATAAAACCAACAGCTGGCACCTTAACCCTCTGGGTCCTAGAAGCCGCTATATCGGCGTTACATTATATACGTTTGAATTAAGAAAAGAAAACCTTAAGGCCCAGAGGGTTAAATTTTAAACCTACTTGTCACAATGGCTACTAGCAAGTAGCAATACAAGAGATTAGCACTGAAAATAGTCCCGTATCTCTGGAACCAGTTAGAGACGAATGGTTTACGGTGCTGTGCTCAGATATACAAGAATTACAGTTATACAATGTAATAATACATGAGTTTAGAAAAAATCATGCATCATGTAAAATGTAGACTATGTAGCTGTGAGAAGCTAGAAAATGGGGTATACCAGCCTAGTAGCAACTGCTTCTTGATTGACATTTGAGATGGTTGACACACGTCATTACAGGTTTTGCTTCTACTATGCCAACAAACATTGTGTTAGCCTATTGTGCATAAACTAAGAAAGAGGACCCAACCTAGAGACACCATGGAAAAATATAAGGTACGGTACTCGTTCCTTATTTTTCATCCCATCTTACATAATCCTATAGCCTACCATTTTGTTTTCGTTTTGCAGCATTTTTTTTAAATAAATAAAGAACTTTAGACTATCTAAACTACATCACTGCTTAGTCTAATATGTTTAACCTATTCAGGAAAGTCTCATCGAATGTGGTGAAGGCCTATTAAAACATCAAAATCGGTAAAAACTAATGAAATGGTAGAATACTTGGTAAAATGATAATACTTGTTGCAGCATGTTTACAAGTGCCTCCTTGACTTGCATATTGCCGTGTGCCACAAGAATCTTACTATGGGGTCAAGGATGCGCCTTACGGTTCTAATTTGTCCAAAGTTTAATCCATAAGATTTAATTGTACGTGTAAACTTTCATACTTTACCACAGCAGGCTACTAATGTAGCCTAACTATTGTCATTTTTGTCTGTTGTACTTACGTGTTGTTAATATGTTAGGCTAGTTGCTTTGGCTCAAGTTTTAATGGGCAGGGAACGAAGTTTCTCGCTGGAAACCTCATTCATGGCACACAACGGAGTCGGACAATGTGATTATCGTTAATGAGTAAAGGGGCCATTCCACAACAAATCACACAGGCAAGTATTTATTACAGACACTAGGTAAAGCCAAATTTTTGTTTCTCATGTGTAATCCTGGACAACCCTTTCCAAAGTTGATTGCCACTTGCCATATAGCCAAATGAAAATCAACGGTTTGCGACTTCGAGTTTAGCCCTACTTGCCAAACGGCAACTAGCAACAGAAACTGGCACTCAAATAACGATATATCGATAGCCTGGAAGCAGAATATTTACAGCTGGTCTGCGACAAGCTTTTTACAAACAAAAACAGTCTGCGGGGAGACGGAAGGTGTCTGTGGTGTGCAGGTAGGGGATGAAGGTGGAATTTTGCACCATGTCCAATTAAGCATGGACAAGTTTCCTGCAAGAACCTTTTTTCACAATTCTTTGTCGGTTGTTTTTTCCTAAACAACTTGAGAATGACTCAACCTATGCAGTAGTCTTGAGAATACCACTATCCAAAAGCTCCCGGAAAAACAGTATTTGAACGTCACATTCTGACACAATCTGACAGTATTTGAACGTCACAATCTGTAAATGTTTGGCATACGTATCGCAAAAATAAGGCCATGAAAGAAAAAACGCACGCTAAATCGTACTGCAACACAGCCAGCAGTACTGCAACGTACCGTCGCCGGTTGCTTTGACTGTGCCACAGTGGGAACAGTACATGCACGAACAGTTTGAGTGTCACCCTCAGATTTACAAGGACTATAGGCCTACAATAGCATTTTTTTTCCTGCAGTGGTTTGTGTGTCCACAATGTCACTTGTCTTCGTCGGTTGCTTCTGCAGATTGTTTTTGAGTAAGTGGGGGGGGGGGGATGAGGCTTAATGGCGCGTCGACAGCTTGGTCATTAGCGCCAACCTCAGTCACAGTGCAGTGGTCCGGGTTTTGAGTAAGGTTCACATTGAAGTTGTTGTCGGGTGGATTTGAAGTTTGTGCCACTATACACGTATAGAGGGGGTTGGAGATTCATCAGAGGGATATCATCTCTCACGTGGTGTTAGATGGTGAGTGCCTCAAGGGCTTTCAGATGGTTATCACAATGAGAGTTGGAAAACCACTTAATGCATGCACCATTAAAATCCCGTGGCTCACGGACTAAAATTAATAGAATTGGTTTTCAAATTCTACAAACTGTGACTGCAATAATAAGCCGTAAGGCTGTACTGAACCGAACACGGCCGAACAGAGGGTGTTCGGTTCGGTTCGGTGTTCGGTCTTTCAAACGCAAAATACCAAACCGAACATATTTTCACTTCTAATCGATGGATTTTGATGTTTGAATACACCATTTTGAAGGTCTTTTCGCCAGCTCTCTGTTGGTCCAAACCACAAGGTCCTAGCTCTAACGGTTCAGAAGTTATAAGGGAAAATGTAAAAGTAGTGAAGATTTTTTTATATTTAACCAGAGTTTCAACATCTATGGACTAACAAGTCTATGTGAAAATATCTATACTTGTTAAGAAACTTAAGCTTTGATGAATCTTTGTAAACTGAGTTTGTTTACATTTTAGTGCAAGACAGATTGGTTTGGTACATTTTTGTTCGGTTCGGAAGTGTTCGGCTTATTTAAGGTTTGTTCGGTTTGGTTCGGTCCTGCTGAAAATTTCTCGTTCGGTACAGCCTTAATAAGCCGTGAAGCTCAAATTATGATTTAAAAACGTCTCGAGTCATACTCTGGAACGTAGCAGACGACATTACTTATGCACGGAGAAAAATACGCAATATTCCAGACGGGCAAGATTTAACAATTCTTGCCGAATTTTCGATAGTCAATTTGCTGTGGATGGAAAAACCTAGCCGACTATCATCACTCAGGCACGTAATATAAACTCCAAACACTACCACCTATTTACAGTCCATTAGATTCGAACTTGGCCTCCGATATTTACAAGGTATATACACGGTAGGTGCGCGACGCTCATGCACTGCCTCCGTTATTTTGAAGGCCGTTTTTCCACTATTTTTTCTTAGACGTACTCTGAAACCAGCATCCAAAAGGAATTGGATTGAAGGATTAGACGGTCCCTGGATATTCATCAGCCCCCCCCCCCCCCAAGTCCTTCAACAGGTTGATGCAGCAGGCGTTGCAGAAAAGAGATAAGAACAGAGGAGATGATAGGGAAGGAGAGTCTATACATAGACCTAGGGTAGGTCTTACCTACCTTCAAGGAGTAACAGAAAAGATCCAAAAAAATACTCAAGACATAATGGCTTTGACTTCTATGTGAAAAAAGGAGAAGGTCTCAAAGAGTTGCTCCTGCCGAATAGTGCATTGCATACAGAGGAAAGTGGTAGAAAGAAGAAATATGAGGAGGATGAGGAAAGACTGCAAAAAAATAGTGAACACGAGAGAAGGAGTGTATCGTGCACCGTGTGCTGACTGCAATGCCGTCTATATTGATGAGACACGTAAGGGCATAAGGACATGAGTAAAACAACATATGAGTGATACCAGGAACCAGAAAGATACAAACGGCATCGCAGTACACCAGATGGACACCTCACACCCCATCCATTGGGAAGTAGCTCATTTCAAACTCGAACAGACTCACACCTGAGAGGCCTCGAATCCCTGGCTATTCAACACCACGTCCGAGAGAAGGCCGTGTTGATGAATATCCAGGTAACGTCTAACTCTTCAATCCAATTCCTTTTGGATGCTTGTTTCAGAGACCGTCTAAGAAAAAAGTGGAAAAACGGCCTTCAAAATAACGGAGGCAGTGCATGAGCGTCACGCACCTACCGTGTATATACCTTGTAAATATCGGAGGCCAAGTTCGAATCTAATGGACTGTAAATAGGTGGTAGTGTTTGGAGTTATTATTACGTGCCTGAAGATGATAGTCGGCTAGGTTTTTCCATCCACAGCAAATTGACTATCGAAAATTTGCCAAGAATTGTTAAATCGTTCTTGCCTGTCTGGAATATTGCGTATTTTTCTCTGTGCGTAAGTAATGTCGCCAAATTATGATATCTTGGGAAACATACTTGCTAGTAACTGATGGTTTGCAGCATTGCATCCAGAATTTTAAGGGCTAAGCAACTGATCTTTCAGTGTAGGCACAACGCTCGTCATATTTGCAGAGTTTTGACGTAAGTTATACAATTAATGTTTAAACCAAAAATTGCCGCAACTTTTTCCACCCAACAGTACAGACTTTGGCAAGCAAACCTTTTATCTATTGGTCATGTGGCAAGTTTTCATTAACGTTTGCGTGCATATGCTATTCCATTCTTGGTGGTGGAATGCACCTAGGCCACTGTACCATGGTTGGGAGAGGTGGTCTTGACTAATGTACATTAAAAAACCACCAGTTTCTGTGCGTGTTCATGAAGAAAAGACAACACTGGTACGGACGCCTATAGCTCACACAGTCTAGGCAAGCAAGCAGGTTGCTACATTGCATGCTTGCTACTGTTTCCGTGGTCGGTGAGATCATGATTGTGTTTATGTTTGTCGCTATTAACTAGAAGCCCAAGAAAGCAACGCAATGCTGCACTCAGCATTCTACAACAATATCCGAATAGAACAAACACACGCGCAGCTTTGATAGGGTGGACCCACTAGTTGAACGCGTCTGAGCTAGAGCGCAGCTATTTCCCGTGGTAAAGTATACACGAGCGAGATTCAGTTGATGACGTTTTTGCTCCCAAACCAATCCTCGAAGCAGATGACGCTTGGTTTTTCGAAACCAACAAAAAGGTTTGTTTCAACTAATGAGTAGTTTTAAACGAAATTAAAGAATAATTATGAAATATCTGATCGGTCAATCTTTGCTGGTCGTTAAAATACACATTATTAAAACAAAACGACAAATTCTTACCAGATTACTTACCAAATTGCTATTTTCAGTCGCTTACGTTAGATGAAGAGTACTCGTTCGTTTGTTAGTCCAGTTTTGTGTAGATTCTTCAGCAAAATCAAAAGCCAATGAGATGCCAGAACCAGTTAAATGGCACGAAATGGGAGCAGAGACGTCAGACGTGTTTGTGGTTTGGTAAAGCCGCTCCCAAAATCTCGCATGGTTTCTCACGGTAAAGCGTAATAGTAAGCGGGTCCACCCTATCAAAGCTACGTATAATCCAAGCTCCCTGGTACCAACCCTATAAATTCTTGCTGTTACTAGCTTGGATAATAACTACACTTCGTTACGGGATAACCCACTTGCTACACTTACCGCTCAAGCAACGCGTGCAAAACTCAGGCCAGAATTCTCTAGTTTCTCAAATTCGCCACGAGAGTACCAAGCCGACAACAGCGAAGTGACTGAGACTACAGCTATAGTGTCGTTACTGCGGCGGCGTTATATGCAGTTTCGGTTTAGACTATGGAAAGCGAGCTATGAAATAACGAAACTTAACTAGCGGCTAACTTCATTACAATTTCAGTTTTAGAAATCGCGTAAATTTTAGCAGGACACGCGTGGACAAAAATAAAAATACAATTCTAATGATAAAGAAGATAATTTAGACGAACTGTTTCGTGTTGTACTGCTCTGTGGCCATGAAGCGACTAAGACTTGGTGATCACACGTCGCCACCATCTTGGATTTGTGTGGAAGTAGTTGGAGACAACAGTTTGTGGCCAGATGGCGCACCACGTTTTGATCGCGAGTACTCTGGACACTACCGTGGCTAGATTTCGGAGCGAGTGAATAGGGCTTGGTACTAGTTTTGGATACGACCATTTGAAACCAAGGCACCAGTTCCAACAAGATCGTTTACTTTTATGTCGTTCTTTGCCTGTTGGCAAGGTTTGCTTGCAGCAGGTTTGATGATTTTCATTTGTTAGATTTGGATGTCATGCAGGTCACATTAGTTATGAATAGGGTGTTAGGGTGTTAACGATGTCCCACCATGACATAATCACAAAACAACTTTTGTAAGAAATAAAAGCATTTAAAGCTAGGATGGTGGTCCTATATTACGCAACTGATTCCGAGACCAACACGCTTTCTTTTTAAAAGCTGATTTACAGTATGCACCCTTGATATTATGTTACATATGTTATATCCCTATAAATTCTTGGTTATATCATGAATTCTTGGTTATGATGTATGTTGTAGACATGTTGTATGCATCTTGGGACGAAACGGTACAACAATACCAGTTTACAACAGCAGCAGCTGCACCAACTGTTGTTTGCATTGCAGGCAGTTGATGGACTAAAGCAAAACTTAAAAGTTTACACATTATTCGAAACAACCATCTAACAGAATTGGTCAAGTACTTAATACAAATCGATACAAATAAATCTCACCAATAAATGTAAATCTGTTGACTCCCAAAACATCTACGGCAGCCGGTCGTATTTCCCACACAACCGGAAGTAAACAATTCAACGGCGGAAAAATCCACCAATCAGAACGGCGCATGTCTCTCACGTCCGGTAAAACTTCAAGATGGCGCTCTCCTTAGCTGCACGGTAGGAAAATCGAACCGAATTTAATTAAGAAATTCCGCCTTTGAAGGAATTTTAATGCGAAAAATCGTACTCATTATGCAGAAGCTGTGGTTCATGTAATCATTTCCTTCTATTTATTTTTTCTACTAGATGTATGAGCCAGCGATGTCTTCTTCGTCAGGCCTATCCCATGTCCAGCAACGTAAAGAATTTGCTGTACGTAAATATAGCTGACTTTGGGTTGTCCGTGCTGAGCCCCTGTGATCAGACCTATTATTTGTAAATGTCGTAGGAAATAAGTTGATAAAAATACATGCCCCATGCCTTAACACTATTCGTGCATAGTTGGGTGTTAATACCAGGGCCGGATTTAAGCTCTTGCCGTCCTAGGCCGAATCATAATGCCGCTGCCCAAGCTCCAGAATGTTTAATCGCCCCAGAATGTTTAATCCATTGGTGGAGTAGCCAGATCAATAGGCCAAAGCATAAAACAGTTATTCAGTAAAAACCAACAAACCATATGACAATACAGATTAGCTGCAGACAAATTTTTTCAGACAATTGGGGTTGCACACAGTGGTAGAATATTCTGAGTCTGGGTAAAAGCAAAGTAATTAAAAGTAACCTATTTCCGTTGCCCTTTGGACTTGAATTAAGAAAGCTTTGGGATTTGCTGACTAGGGCCTTGTCCTTTTCTTTCCTAAATTCCCCATTTTTTTTGTACTGAGCGCTGCTTTTTTTTGCACTCGCTCATAGCTACTCATCCCCCCCCCCCCCCGCTACTACGATCAATGCATGACAACCAACCCAACATATAAGTGCCATGAAATGAAAACTTCATAAATAATGTAACTACGTTTTAAAGAAAAAGCCAATAAGGTCTACTGTACGGTTACTGTTGGTAGAAAGCATTACTAGCAACAACTTTGGACTGATCTGCCAGTTAGCTTTAACTCTCAACAATGGATGGTGCCAGTATTAATAAAATAGTTATTATTAATATTAAAACTTAATGAAAAGCTGGGCAAACGCAAAACTCGGATCAGCTTTTCTCACGTACAATTGTTTTTAAGCTGTCATGCCGCTCCTAAAAAAAAAGTGCCACTATAGGCCCGGGCCTCTCAGGCTCTTATAAATAAGTATGAAGTGATTCGACATCATTTCAATGCTGTTATTCCCTTGGCGTCTTCAAAAAATGCTGAAGTGAAAGTGAGTTTTATAAAAAGTCATCTTCTGAAAAGACAAAGTGAATTTTACTTTTAGAGTAAGGGAAGATACTAAAAAAGACAGTCAGGGCCGGACTATTTTCTATGACATTACGCGAAATGTCATTATTTATAGGCCAAGTGGCTTTTAAAGCCCAGATCTGTCAAAACAATCTCGTATGGGTACTCTTGAAAGAAATCAGTTGGTGAATGACACCAAGTACTTACGATGTCGAGTCAGCGTTCAGGATATAGGCCTTAGCCACTGTCAACATTATTCTTCATTTCGTGCACCGCTGATGTAGCAGCATAGTATGCAAGTCTTTCTGGGTCATATGGAACTTTAACCGAACCATTAAAATACTTTGACTTTAGCACCAAAGTAAAAATATTCTTCCTTTCATGGACTGTAATGCGCCGTTGACGTAGCAGCATATTGCTCACAATACGAGAAAACAACCAAAAATTTCTACAGCTGAGCATTCTGTTGACACCTTTAGAAGACAAGTCTGGTATAGTATGTTATGTTGTAGTCTTGGGCGGTATCCGAAATTTTGTGACGGTGCCGGTACCAGCCTAGGTACCGCGGTGCTCCAGGGCTCGAAATGAGCGGTATCGCATCGCAATTTGCACCACAAATTTAAACTTTAGCAATGCAAAACTAAATAATGTATCGCAGTTTAGCGACGCAACTGTATTAAACGAGACAACATAACAGCGTAGTCATGATCGTGTTGGCTGACAAGGAGATGCTAATTCCTCCTACTTTATAGGCAGGCCAAGCGTCGCACATGCATTCTGGGAAATCACTGGTCCTACCATCCCCTTCGGTATTTAGTTGGTGGCATTTTCCTTTCAGACACGGGTCAGAATAGTCTTAATGTGCATCGGATTTTATTCTATTGTTAATGTTTATTATAGGTCTATTTTTCTTTTTTTTCTTTACTATTTAGGCTACATTTGTTTACATTGTTTGTAACTGTAACCATTTTTGAAATTTTTTGCTTTTGTATTTGGCTCCAACCACATTCCATTTGGAAACTGGCTGTTTGTTTCACAAATAAAATCGGATGCCATAGTCTTGACCTAGTATCCGTGCATGTAGCAGAGTAAAAGTGAAACAAAAATGGGTGTTGTTTCAAATAAAGTAAACTTTTTTTTTTTGCTAAATAAATTATTCTTTAAACGTTGCTAATCATTTTGTCATGACTGCTACGCAAATTTGTATTTTGCATCTCATTTCTGCTATGCAATTTTTCTAAGACAATTCGAGCCCTGTGCTCGGTATTTAACGGTTCTTAAAATTTGGCGGTACTTCCTTCGGTACCTCCGGTTGGAAATGGAATCATCAATTTCATTTATGTAGGCCCTCCCCACCTCCAAAAAATACACACAAAAAAAAATCGCCAAGTAGGCTTCTGAACTTTGAACTCAATTTTATTTTTCTGTTGGTTCTGGTTGTAGCTTCAAAGTTACACAAATTTGGCTCCACTTTTGTGCATTGTTTAGAATTCCAATTTTACCATTGTTGATCTTTAACTGATTATTACAGTGCTTTGAGTCCTACTACACAAGGACTAACTGAACTATTGTTATAATTTGAGCAGCGTGAGAACCGGTATACCGCCCAACACTATTATGTTGCTCCTCGTCTCCTGCACTTCTCATAACCAAACGATGTATTAATTTAAGAAACTTACTGCATCTCTTGGTATTGCAACCGATTTATTCCTTCGTTGTGAGAGCAGAAATACGTGACGTTGCAACAAGCTAGGTGGTGCAACATGACTGCTCCCTTCCTTCCCTGAACAATGTAGAGATTGTTTTTGTCAACCCACGTTCCCAGCCATGAATTTGAGTGAAAATTCAACAGAAAGCCTACTGGCTTATGATTTCGAGTATTCCGTACTACCAAATTTTGTGTGGATGCGTGGGGTTGCAGGGTTGAAAGTATCAACCAGTGAGAAAAATCTACTTGATGTCGGAATCAAAGTATTTGCGAATAAACAGTGCTCCATCATATGGGTGCAGAAATCTACCAGCCACTAGCCAGTTGGAGATTAAATTAGGTAGGTTGGCGATTAAAATATTTGTCGAGTTGCCAATTTGGCCGGTGGATTGGAGGGGGATAAATAGGGATGAAACAAACAGGACGTGTTTTCCCTTCTTGTTGGTAAATTGTGTAAAGGTTTTACATCAGCATTCCGACGGAGTTGATCCCAAGCTATAGCTCATCATTTCAGGAGTTAAGAGAATAAATGTTCAGAAAGGGAGGATTTTTTTTTATTTTCAAACAAGGTTTCAAAAACTGTGTTCTTTTAAGGCCAGTGAAATATAAGAAACTTGTGCTTGACAAATGCGTGGATTGCCGCGTCTAGAAACTTGAATGAATTTTTTTTTATTGGTTATTGGTAAGGACCCGTACATTCGTAATTTGTTTACTAATAAGAATTTTGACCCCATTTTTCAATATTGAGGTGTACACCGTTTGCTGAAGCCAAAAATAAAAATTTGCGATCATAAAATTCGCATTTTCGCATAAAATTCGCAATTTTTGTCCAAATAAATAAATTTTGACTGGCTTTTCATCAAAAGTTGATTAACTTTGCAGAAAAATATCTTATGTTCGTTAATGGCAGCTGTTTTGAAGTGGAAAGTGGAACTTAAATTTTAAAACTTTATTCATATTGTACACGAGGCCTATTTTAGACTATTTTTTGTTAACGATTTTGTGAGAGTTTTTTTTTGTTGTTTCAAAATTCAGTAAATCTCGCAACATATTGTATTGCAAAATTATCTTTTTCCACCACACATTTTAAAAATTCCCGCAATAAATGTTATCGCAAAACTTTGCTTAAAAATATCACGGAAAGTACCAGTCTCTAGTTATTGGCTTCCGGTGTCAGAACTTGGCTACAAAAGTTTCTCAGTTGGAAACTAAAAATTATGCTGTACCGGCCAATGGCGAGTTGAGAAAAATGTAAATCTGCACCTATACCCGTCAAGTTTTTGAGGAATGTCGACCTCATATTTCAACAAACATGTTAAATGCAAGTGAGATAAAATGCACCTTCGTACTGCTACAGGCAGTGGTATAACCGACCAAGCGAGGCCGTAATACTTGACTTGATTTTGTTTGTTTAAAAATATCTCGTCACTTCCTTTGAAGAGTCCATGTTTCGTCTTGGATATTGGGACGAATAATCTTTTCCTTTTGTCACGAGAAATTTAAGCGTGGTGCAAGACATAAACATTTTGTTTGTTTTGTGTGTATCAGGTGTGCCCTCCCCAAGTAGCGGAGAAGTTCCCATAATAAAAAATATACCCCTCCCCCCCCCCCAATTGAAAATGACATTCAATTGACAATAACAGTGTTAGACAATAACCTTTTTTCAGAGGTGCAATTATTATGTCTGGATTTGGGTGGCTTTGCCTTTTGTAAATTTCATTGGTGGGGCAGTTTTTAGGTCTTTTTCTACACTTGACATCATTTTGTTTTATTTCATTCAATCACTTCAGTGAAATAAAATGATAAAACGGCCTAAAAATTCCCTTCTTGGATTGAAATTGAAGAGTTTCTCCTCCCCTCCCCCCAGTGTGTATGTCTGTTTCTGATTAATTTTGTTCCGATTTGGTTCATATTTATTGACAATGGTGCGTGAAAGAAACAAGGTCGAAGATCAAATTCCTATCCCAGATATTTTTTTGGTGGGGGGAGGGGCCAAAAATCTAGGTAGATCATTGGGGAGAATCACGTAAGTGGAGCAGCGAAGCACTTCCCTGTTGTGGAGTGCTGGTTAGAATTCATAGGTTTTTGCACGGTTAATATAGAAACTAAAACTTATATATTACGGCATCTCTCCCTTGGCCGAGTAATTATGATTTTCATAACTCAGTATAGCCTAGTAATTTATAATGCTTAAAACCAAGATTTGGCTTGCTTTGCTATAATCTATTTAAAATACTCTTCCGTTTTAGTAAGTTAATTGGAAAAGATTTAAAAAAAAAGGGTTAAATCTTCGGTAGTCGTCTGAAGTTTGTCGATCACTAATAATTTGTTTTATTTTCAGTTTTCAGCCAATGGCCACTACCGCTGACCGTCGTAGCGAATCGTTTTGGGACAAAAATAGTCGCTTAAAACGCCCCATTTCTCCTCACATGACCATTTACCAGTAAGTATGAATTTATATGGCTATTTATTTGGAATTTATTTTAGTTGTTAAAAGGTTTAGTTGTTTGTGGAATACATTGTGTTACTTTGAACTCGCTTGTTTTAGGCCCCAGTTGACATGGCTCATGTCACTTACCCACAGAACAACTGGCTTAATGTTGGCAGGAAGTAAGGAAATTTACATTTATATTTTTTTCAGTGGCGTTAAAAGTACTTGATACATAATAACTTTCTTGCTGTAACAAAGAACAATTTTAACGATCAAAACGACCGTAAATCACCTGTTAAATGCCTAGGGTGCTTCCAGATAACTTAGCAAAAATTGGTGGTGGGCACTAAACAAACCGTAACCTCTTTTCTAACCTGACTTTTTGCCATTCACAGGTTTTGCACAAGACGCTTGAAATCCTTGAATTCCTCGAAACTGTTAACTATATTTTTGAAAGCCTCAAATGTGTTTTGTTGATTAATTTGAAATAATGCCCTAACTTTGAGCAAGATAAAGACAAAACTTGGAGTTTGTTTTCAATAACTTGGACGTTTGTCGCAAAAGATAATTGAGATTATCTGTTAAATTTTGTTGTTCCATGTCCTTTCAATCAGTTTTATATTAGGATATTTAAAACTAATAAGGGAAATAAACGCTGATACGTAACCTCTAACAAAAAAAGGGGGATAAAACCATTTCTTTCTTCCTTCAAGCTTTTTTACGCATAATTTATACATGAACATTTTAAGTGTTTGTGAGATTTTGTTGGATCTCTCCCGGTAAAACTAAGCACCTTACTTTCATGCCACAAAAAAAATTGTTGCTTGTTCTCAATAGTTGATGTAATTTGCACTTGGAATTGTCAGAAAATACTGTACCAAATCTGCTAAATTACATGAAAATTTTGACTTTTCGTGACGATTTTACACCTCATTAGTCCACCCACACCTGGACTTTCGTGTCCAGGCATAGAGATTTATTATGTTATGTTACATAAATTAAAAGGCAAAGTTGCAATACCATCCAGATATTTTAAGCTAAAACCATTTGTTAATTCCACGATTTAAAAAAAAAATTGTAAAGGTACACTATTGCTTGAAATCATTGCCTCTGCTCAGTGTACAATAACTGGAGCTCGTGTGGTAGAGTATTAGAGTGAAGTTTTTACGAGTTGTTCTTTCTGATGGACGAAAACTTTCATTGTTAATTTTTTAGACGTTTGTAAATGGACCAGTATTTTGTGGAAACCCTGTACATCCCAGATAAATTCACTAGACTAAAACTAAGCAAAGTAAAAAAAAAAATCATTTATATTAACAATGTAAATTGGATTATCTGCTTTATTAATTATCCGACCATCCATTGGTCACAATTACTTTGGATAACCAAAAACCATTTTAATATTAGCTAACAATGAAGACTGCACCAATGTTGAAATATCGATAGCTCTGGAACCATTCGAGATATTAACACACGGTTTGCGGAGTTTTGTTCAGGACGTCACTGAGTGGCTCCCTCCCTAGCTTTTAACTGGTGGTTACCACAAAAAAATTTGATTTTAATAATTATTGGTCTTTTAAAGAAAACCTGTAGACCATTGTTAACAAATTGGGGCTTAAATTTTGGATATTCTTAACAATAGCTGACAATTTTTCGAACTGATCACTAAAGTTGGTATCGGCCCAGCCTCACTAATAACCAATGGAAATTTAGGTAATTTGTTTACAACTTTCTGCAGACATAAGTGATGAATCGTCATGTTTGTAGTCTATCCAAATATCTTAACACAAACAACACTTCATAACCTTTTTTTTTTCTTTGCTCATTTTGAAGCCAGAACAGTGACATTAATTATTAACAGGCAAATTTCTTCAAAAAGTTAATGTAAAAATTACCTTTTCATTTTAGTAACCACTTCGTTTTCCTTGGGGATGTTGATGCTGCCTGGTGCCTATACCTACTACGTCCATTTTGTGGAGGGCATGCATTACGGGCCAGGGTGCATAATGGCAGCTAAATTTTGCCTAGCTTTTCCTCTAGTCTTCCACACCTTTTCTGGAGTTCGACATTTGGTAAGCTACGAATGTTGGTGGGTTTGGAAATTTTATGTGTCAAATTCCCTCAAATGACGTTGTCGGCCATTTAACCTGTAAAATTTGCTTGCCACGTTCTAGCTTGTGTTTTTTTTATTTTTTTTATTTCTTCACTGTATGTAAGCTTAGGCAAAATCAACCTGTGCCACATAGCTGTATATTTGAGAGAGTACCGAACAAAACATGATTGAATAAAGGGTGTGGGTTGTTGCTAGATTTTCATTTACATTTGAATAAGTCGTTAAAAGGTTTTTTTTTTTTTTTTTTACCAGCTTCCAGTAACTATTTAAATGTTTTGAAGGACAATTTAAATGCATAGGTAGGGGTCAGATGAATATTCGTTCGTTAAGAGCATATTCGAAAAGGATGTATCCCATTCAAATACCCGCCTAAAATTAAATTATATTTCTATGTATTTTCTTGTGCGTTTCAGTGGAGTTCTCGCATCACAGTTAGTCCCCACTACGCTTTCTTCCTCTCCCTCTTAACTACTCTATAGTCCGAATAGTCCATGGTTTTTTTTGACTGCACACTTGCAAGTGCAGGGAAGTAGGACGGGGAACGAGATTGGAACAGATTGCATCAAAATTTTGTTTGGGATATGATTATTTCTGCCTTGCCTGGTCAACTAAATCAAACTTTGTGTTATTTAATGAAAGACTATTTTTGGAGGGTAGGGCCTAAACTATGGATGCACTGAATATTTGGTATTCGGCCAAATAAAGATATTCAGTATTCGATCGAATAATTTTTTGTATAAAATTATGCAATTTTGTTAAGGTAAGAATATTTATACAGTTTCCTAAAAGAAGGAAAAATATGGGCTATTGTAGTTTTTTGAGGGGCGTGTAAATTTTTCAAAAGGTAAAAGCTTACACGAGTATTTTCACTTACTTTTGTAACGCGGCACCGAAAGTGTTCCAGTTTCTTCAAAATAGCAAATTTTCGAATGCTTATACATCTATACTGGTAAGTGAAAATGAACGAAAACCAAAGTAAATTGTCCATACCATCGGTATTTGAAGTGATCACATGAGTATGCCACGTTTACAACAAAATGTTATGAAATGGAGTTGATGTTACTTTCTGCCGTACTGCAGTATTCTCTCTCTGAACTACACTTTGTTGTTAGCTGGAATGTTGCAACTTTGAGCCTCCTCGTCTATAAGTAGGAACGGAACTGCCAAACTGAGCAAGTTTGAGCTTGTTTTGAAGGTCTGGTCTCCGAACATCATGTGCATTCGTGTGAAATCAATGCCATCACACATGATTTTCCACTTTTTTGGGGCGACACACTAGAAGTAGAATTTTATAACTACACTGTAGTTTAAAAGTAGAGGAAGGACGGGTTCGTAAATTTGAAGATGGAGACATAGTAACCAACCCTCTGCATTGTAGGCTCCAATAGATGACATTTTTCTTTTTGAATCGGTATGCTATTGTTAAGTCAAGGGTGAGTTATTTGAAATTTTGCTTGTCATGCCAATTATTACATTTGCTTAATTGTCACGAGGGCTGCGAGTTCGTCCATAACTTCCTATTTAGGAAATTACCTTTGCAGCAGACCATTCAGTTAAATCACCTTGCCAATATGGGTGTTCTTTGTAAATGTAACTTTTTAACTTTACATAGATCATGTAACTAACTCTGCAAAGATTAAACTTGGGGTTTGGCTGTGTGGGCTTTACTGCAGAATTGCTGAAAACACACTACTCTCTTTATGTGGTTTTTTGTTGTATAGTGTGCTTCATTCATTTATTTATTGCAACAAAACTTACCTCTTAATGAGCTTGCATATATTTTTTTACAGATGTGGGACTTAGGCAAGGGCTTTGAACTGAAGACACTGTATATTACTGGCTACTCAGTAGTTGGTTTATCACTGTTGGTGTCCCTCGTGCTTGCCGGACGCTAAACTGAAATATGTTAATTACCAGTGTGGAAAGATGATTGCTATATAGTTGTATAAAAGTGAAATTCCTTTCATTAAAAGTTATGTACAATGTTGATGGTAGTAATGTAGATAAGTTATATACAATAAAGTTTACAAATGAATGCAGTAGTATTATGGTTTCTCTTCACATGCACCAAGTAAATTACATCTTGAATCTGTTAAGAGGCCGAGCATGAACTTGCTCAGCTAAATCGCCTGTGAGTGTTAAGATGACTCCCACAATACATGAAATGCCTAGAAATGCACACAGAACTATTCTGTATATTACGTAGTCGTCTTGCAAATGCTCCTGAAAAGAAAGAAAAAAGTGATTTGTTTTAATGATTGAGATTTCTTATTCTAAGATCAGATCGGAGTCGCTCGTGTCCTCAGCTTGACAGCCAGGGTAGCATCCACTTGAACTAATACATTTCACAACACAAAAATTACTACGATGTCTTTTGAGAAGTCACTACATGAAATTCTTCCACACTATAAACGCACATTCTAGTTTTCATTTAACTTTTGAACTATTAGTAGGTGCGATTAATTTGGCTAATAGGATTAATCTTGGCGGCCTTTCCCTGGTTGAATGGTATCACTACTTGGAAAGGGCGACTCTTTTTGGAAACTTGGCGGATTCTCTTATTTTATCGCTTGGTTTGTTTCACATCCTGCTGTATTTCAAGGCACGATTTTTTATTAAGCTTTCCCTGTAGCCTCCCTTTTTTGTCGGGTGCACTGGACTGGCCCTTCCATCGCTGAGTCGGTCGTATACATTACTAGGTACAATAGTGGATTGCTGGCTCTTGAATATTCATGAACTGCTTGTTGCATCGTTCATGCGCATTTATTGCCAGCGATTCAAGACAGCTTAGCTGTTTGTCTCTGCCTTTTGGCACACTCCACCATGTTCCAAAGCAAATCACCGGGACTGAGTGTTACTTAAATGGCCAACACTTGAGCTGCTTGTTTGTTCATGCGAAGTATTGTAAGCTTCCATACAAATACATGACCGTGAAAGACCGTTCATCTGAAATCTACAGAGTTCTTCTTCGTGGATATTTTCCATGCATTTTTTTCCCTCGCAGTGCTAATGCAGTTCACTGTTTGGCCATTTCTTTTCTAGGGAACGGTCGGTTTTATATGCCATGAAACCTCCGTTTTTGCCACTCTCCACCCCACCCGATTTTTCTAGTTGTTTTTGTTTTTTTTGTTTTTTTAGTAACGGTAGTATTACTAGCTTCCAACTCGCTCTTGCTTTCACTTTCATCAGATTCATTGACCATGGGCCGGACTGTGGAATCATTTTTCTGTGTTCTTTTCTTCTTTACGACTCTTGAGCTTTGCTGTCATTTATAACGTAGAAAATAATAATTATTTATACATTTAAAACAACAAATTAATCTACGATTTTTTGAACACCACACAAAAAAACCAACACAAAATCCAAATTGGTTTGGTTTCCAGTAAAAAACGAAAATTCTGTTTTGGTTAGCGACCCGACCCATCTCTTCTTATTTAAGCTGCAATTAGGCAAAGTAATTAATATGCAGCCATAAAATTCCATTAATTCATTTCGGTTGCCAATAAAGCATTCATGATGATGTTTTTTGAGCGAGTTGAACGATTATGGCAATTGCACAAGCGGTTTATTTTTTGCTGCCTGGTTGGTAGCTTTCTGTTTACCAAATTTACCAGGTGGTCGTTTCTTTAGTCATCTAACGATAGTGACGTACACATTTAACAAAATTCTGCAGCTACTGCAAGGAAAGAAACGCTCAAACACTCGTATCTGATGGCATGACAAAGAAAGGGGGCCCTAGGGGGCGCAGTTAGCAGTGGGAAAAGCAACAATTATTCATTCTTGCTACTGTTGTCACGTGGAGTACTCACGTTTTCGTGTTTACTGTCGCAAGCAAAATATGTTTGTAGTTTGAAGCAAACTACTGTAACTGCTCGTAAAATAGTAGGCCTACATAACTTTGAATTTACGCTTCCCCTAAACCATCGAAAGGCACTTGAAACTACGGATGTATGTAAAACTTTAGCTTTACGCACCGCATGGAAGAATTTATGTTCATGAAATTAGTTAGCTAGCAATTAGGTATATGTCAACGTTATTCGGACCTTGTTTTTAACAAGAAAATATTACGCAGCAACTTTCATGTTGTCAGGTGATGGAAGTCCCAATGCAGTACGGTTTGTTACTTCGAAGCACTAAATTCAAGGGAAAATGTTGATGAGGAAACACTACTTCAAAAGAAAATCCAACAGTTGCGTTGTGGAAATTTTCGACAGACATTATTCCTTCCTATTTAGTGTGGAATTGTGCCGTCTGTCTTCGTCAGCCTACTCTACTTTTCGTTATTTCCTACTTGGCTGATATCAGATTGAACGATGCGTCTGTTCAAATTTTGCTCTTCAGACCACTGATCTTTATGGTCGCAAGCGACATGAGAGTGCGGCGCTTTTCGCCATTTTGCTTGCAGTTATGATTGAACCATAATCGTTGTCTGTCTTATTATTTCTCATATGCCTAACAACGAAGATTGTACAACAGGTACAACTTCTACCGATCTGACATTGCATGATGTCTGTTTTATCGATGCCGATTTCATTTAAGATGTGACTGTGTGTTGCGCTCATTTCTGGAATCGTGGCAGTCTGAAGGCAGGGAACCCAAAAGTTCTCGATGCCGATACTAATTTCTTTCAAGATGAAACTTCGTCGTACCAACATTTTCGGAATCATAGCAGTCAGCAGACGTGGAAAACACAATTCTTTATCAGCAATGTTCAAGTGTGATATTTGTAAAGAATCGCTAAGAAATACTGATTCGACATGATACTAATATGCTATCAGAATCGGCACAGATTTACTGAAAACAGCCAAACTGCCTTGGCTGTAAAAGATACAAGTTTCTAGTGATCGCCATGTTCATATCTATTTTATCTGGATAGGATGGACGTTAATGCCGTTGCTGAATCTTGGGTGGCGACTCACTAGCGATTTTCATTAAGTTTCATTTTTCCAAGACCTTTGTAATGATACTTATTTCAAGTTCTTTTAAGACATTCTCTATTTAATAAAAATTGAAAAACGAAAACAAAATTTTCAAGATTAGACATTATTATATCTATTATTATTATCCAATAAGCATGCTCAAGAAGTGTTTTTTCTTAGAAGGAAAACTTGGTATTTAGCACAATTAAAGAACACAAACTGAGTTTAACTTAAATTTTTGACAAATTTCGAAGTTAGATTTCTTCCACGTTCTTTCGGTGTCACACCTACATTGTTGTTGTTTTCTGAAAGTTTTAAATCAGGTGCAGGGTGGATTACTACTGATCTTGTTGTGGCGTTGTATCTGGACACAGTGGCATAGCTACATTAGGTGGGGCCGGTGGCAAATTAGCCCTTGGGGCCCCCTCCTTATTATACAGGCTGGCCCATAAAAAAACGCACTAGCTAAAAATTTCTAAGTCCATACTTTTCTATTTTTATTATTATTAATCTCATAGTAAAAATGGGGACCACTTTTTCGTTTTCCAATCAGTTGGTTCCTATGTTCACTTTTTTTGAAAAAAACTTGGGAAAAAGTTTGGACTTAGAGAAATGTTTCAGCTCGTGCGTTTTATACGGTAATAATTTTTTTAATGATGATGGACGGAAGGGGAGGCTCGAAATTAATTTTTTAAATACAGTTTGTATAAAATAATACATCCAATGTACTAGGGATGGCATGATACAAACACGATATAATTTTTTTAATTATCGCGATAATCGATAATCTCGATAAACAAATTCAGAGGCTGCAATATCCAGTTTAACCTTGGCTGAAGCCTACAGTGCAACCTTCACGAATGTGAATTGTGTGGCACTGGCAATGTTGCCAGTAGACATGAAAATGCACGTGCTATTGTCCATTACTTCATCACCGTGTAGAAACAATTTGGCGGTTGTTCATGATTAAATATTGTATGCATTAAACTAACTCTCCAATCATCTAAAGTAGCTAGCAACAATATTGCACACTTAGTTGGAGAGACCTTGTAATTATTCCACATGCAATGCCGCAAACCGCTTGTTTCTAGCTATTACAGTTTCCGAGATATTACAAAGCATCTGGGTTTGCACGATAATTCGATAAATAAGAAGAAGTGTGATTGTGATACGAATCGACAAAAAATTTTATCGCGATATTATAGAATTTTCAATTATCGTGCCCGTACAATGTACTACAAAATAGTATTTTTTAAATATAAATAATTGTTGTTTTTTTTGGGGGGGGGGCCCCCCCCCCAAACGGGGGGGGGGGGGGGCGGTCTCCCAACCCCTGAAGCTACGCCGCTGTCTGGACGTGCCATTGCTTGTCTAGTTTTAAGGCAAACTGTGGTCTCACTAACCTGTAGATGTTGCAGAACGTCAGCCATGCGAGGTTCATTAATGGAATGATTGGAATCCTAAGCTGTTGAAAACGAGTAATGGCGATCGGTTCCAGAGCTCGTAAGTGTTGATCATGGAAAAGTGTTGGATTTCATGAGTATAGATGAATTTTCCATGAAATTTTGTGTTCAGTCTCCAGGCAGTAAGCTGCAATTCCATTCAAAATATCTCCTTTTTGAATAGCATTGCAATTCACTGCCTGGAGACTGAACACAAAATTTCGTGGGAAAATTCATCAATCTTCATGAAATGCAACTCTTTCCGACAGCTTAGGATTCTACTGATGAAACAAACAACATCAACTTTCAGCAACATCAACAAGCTAGTGAGACCAGAGCTGGCCTTATAACTATTCAAATGATGGGACGTCCAGTTACAACACCATAACTAGATCAGTGGTAACCCACCCCGTGCCTGATTTATAAGTTTCCGAAATCAACAACAGCGATGTGTAACTCAAAAGAACCAAGAAGAAAGCTTCCGTCGAATTAAAGATATCAGAAGGATACCACGGTTTTTGCCATGCTCAAGAAGGCAGATAATTGAAAATTTTGCACAAGGAATTGTGGGAAATCAACTTTGATCACATTTGATGTTGACCTTTCATCTAAGAAATTCTATCAATCAGTGGGTTTGGTGCAGCCTTGTTATTCAAACTTGCAATTCACCAACGATAAACGAAATCCGATGCTGTATTCAGCACAAGAAACCTCGGCACTTCTGATTATACATTTATATACAATTAAGACAGCTCGACTGCATACAATGTTTTGGTAAAACACTACTCTGAGCCCAAGAAGGAAAAACAAAAAGAAATGAAAAATCACCATTCCTTCTGCACTGATGTTTTAAGAAAAAGGCTTGAGGAACAAATTCCTTTTTTTAAACCTTTTTTGCTGCTATAATCAAGTGAAAGTGAAAATTGAAACATCAAGCACAAGAAGATATTTGTGAATTGAACTTCGTTTAAGTATCCTAATGAAATTAAGACTCCTGTGGAACCCTATTTGCTGTTTCTTTATAGGCTTGGTGTTTAGCCAGGTCATTAAAACAGATGTTTTAATATTTTTAACAGACCAACTTATATTTTATATAAATCCAAACTACCAAGCTGATTGTTTTTTTTTTTATCTTGCATGGCTTAAACCACAGTCAATGTGTACACGGCGCTAATTTAGAATGACGTGTGAAACCTACTTCAAACATTAGCATTCGGATGATGTCGACAGTATCGATACACGGTTAATCGACAGTCCTTTTCCCTTCCCACCACCCAAAGTTAAGAACCCGTACTTTCTGCGATATTGCGAAATCACAAAATTCGCAACTTGTTTACTAATAAGAATTTGACCCCATTTTTCAATTGGGGAGGTGTATGCCGTTTGCTGAAGCCAAAAAGGAAAATATGCGATCACAAAATTTGCAATTTTTGCCCGAATAAGTAAATTATGACTCACTTTTCATCAAAATTATATTAACTTTGCAGTAAAATAAGGTCTTCTGATCATTACTGGCAGTTGTTTTGAAGTGGAATTTAATTTTTTAAACTTTATTCATATTGTACACCACTTACAAGGCCTATTTTTTAGGCTATTTCTGGTAACAGTCTTGTGAGATTTTTTTTGTTGCAATTTTCAGCAAATCTCGCAACATGTTATATCGCAAAATTACCTTTTTCCCCTGCACATTTAAAAAATTCTCGTAACAAATATTATCGCAAAATTTTGCTTTAAAATATCGCGGAAAGTACGAGTCCCTACCCATAGTTTCAGTGCTGTCGTACACACCTGGTTTAATTGTTTGCCAGGGTGGCTAGCCCGTTTTATCCCAACCTGTGATGAAGAAAACAAATGCACAAACCACAAAATGGAACAAACTAAACGTTCATTTGAATTTTTGGTGAATAATACCATGGTCTTGCAAAATTACGGTTCTGTAGTTACCTGTTCATCAGAAGAAGTAGAAAATACAAAAGTTCGCTGATCACATCTCAAGTTTTTTGTACTACTTCTGATGAAGGTGAACGGGTAACTACAGAACTGTAATTTTGCAAGACTGTGGCATTATTCACCGAAATTCAAGATAATGTTTAGTTTGTTCCATTTTGTGGTTTGTGCATTTGTTGTTTTCAGTATGTCTGTTCCCAATCACTGCGTAAACACTGGTTATCATTTTTTTTCGATACCTTAACCTGCTTACACACATGGTTTACAAATTCATTTCTATTCTCCCAGTTCACATTTCGTAAAATTGGTATTTAATAGTAGGCTCTCTTTACAACGGACAACCTAGTGCACGAAAAAATGGTTCTACAGAAGATTCTTTTCCAGTGAAGTGATTACAAAATTCCTTATTACACAGAGTGTAAAATTTTGACACAGAAAATCGACTATATCTGCTTTCTGATGGTACTGATACAGCATGTGCATAAACTAGTTTTAAATTTATCAGTTAAAAATGTTTCAATTTTGGGTTGTGACTCAGGTTGTTTTTTTGGAATTTCATAAATTCATTGATTTCTTGATGGACACAATATTTTGGAAATTAGTTCCTTATTAGACTGTGAAAAGATCTTTACAGTACTGAAAACGGGTTTATGGATCTGTGTTTCTTATGCAGAGGTGCTTTCATATACAAGTGTTTTCACCATATGTGTAGAAGGTGACCAACCAAATTGTTAACTTGAGTCGACTTCCAGACAACCACCATCACCATTGTTAACACGGCGCTATTAAAAGGGTTCAACACCTTCCTCGGCAATGTCACAACTATCAAGCTTGCTGTGACAGCAAAATATTCATGCTTGACCTTGCAGTGCGTATGAAGTGGCTGTCCTGTGGGAATTATTCTTGCCTCAGACAATCTGCAGATGAAGAATTCTCCTAAAGCCGGGGCTTTGGTTTGGGAGTCATTGTTGCAAGGACTATTGTCACTTGGTGGCAGATGCGAAGCTCGGACACCAAGTGACATAAGAATTCTGGGTCAACATGCCTACGACCATGGTCAAGGCATGGTGGTCCTGCACGATTTTGAGCATAGTCTGCTGTCCTAAATCATGTCCTCCTTGAACTGTAGTTGCCCTCACTGTTTTATACTCAACCTGTACGAGTTTTTTTGCCTTTATTCTATATATTGTACCTTGTGAATGGAACGGAATGGAAAAAAAATAAATAAAAATAAAAAGTATGCTTTATACGGAAAAATTCTTTAATCAGTGGTTCGTTATATTGAGTCTACTGTACTTTGTTTCCTCAATGGCCAAGTTAAGAAATTGTGAGGGCATTTTGTTTAATCTAGGCCAAAAGTCGTTTGTAGTTGGCTTTCCTACAGATTTTTCGTACTAAAGCAGACAAATGCATTAGAAAAGGAACAACTCAACGTCATGATTTTTCAGAGCCCATTAAAAGTCTCACATACCTAATATCAAGGGTAATACGGACCCTTGCTAATATCCATGCTAAGCCACACGCCAGGCAGTGAGGGGGGGTGGGGGGTTGAGGCTTAATGGCACGTCGACAACTTGGTCATTAGCGCCAACCTCAGTCACAGTGCAGTGGTCCGGGTTGCCACTGCACCACACATTACAGAGATGTTATTCAAACCCCTAATCTAAATCTTGTCATACATCTGTACCTCCTGCAAAAATTGAAAAACACCGGACAGGAGGACAGACTTATCGCCCAACTGATGCGCAATGTCATGCGGAAGATGGAACCGACGACGAACACCATCAAGATGGCGACAATCAACAAGTAAGTGCCGGACCGTAAGTGGCCGTCGACACCAAGAACATTCAGGAGGGTCAACCCCCCGCAAAAGGAAACAGTGAGTAAGTCTGGTGTGACCAATTCGCAAACGGGCCAACACAACCTCCTCACGGCGACTGCGGCGACACGCCGAGTGCCACTCCTCGACAGTGCCTTTAATGGCCCGTAACTTATTACCATCCTGTCTGTCCCACAAGGTTTGCCAAAAAGCGTGTAACCTCAGACGCAGAGTTGGAAAGGCATCTGAGGGAACAAGGCTGAGATCCCTACCGAGAGGGCCAGAAAGGGCCCCTTTCGCAGCAGAATCAGCTTGTTCATTCCCTGCAATCCCAACATGGCCCGGGATCCAGCAGAAAAGCACGGTTTTCCGCTGGCCAGGCAAGCGGGAAAGCAAAGCTTGGACACGTTGTGTCAAGGGGTTCCGAGGATTGTAATTCGCCAAGGACTCCAGGGCACTCATGGAATCACTAAAGACAATGAAATGCGTGCCCTGAAGGTCAAGGATCCATTCCACCGCCAAACCAAGAGCCAAAAGCTCTGCAGCGAACACAGAATAGCTTGATGGAAGGCGATGGGCAACCGTTACACCCTTACACACACAAGCACACGCCACGCCAACGTCGGACTTCGCCAGGCAGTGAAACCCGACAAGGAAAGTGGCCAAGTTCCTAACATTTACGAATCGCTTGAACTTATATCTCAAAAAATTAAAGAAAACTTGGTTTTCTAGATACGAAATGCATATGCTCTATTAACAGATTTGTTTAGAAAAAAGGAAATTACTTTAACGGGAGAAACTGGACGCTCATCAGCAGGAGCACGTGGCAGAAACATGAGCACAACTGTGATGACTGCCACTACGACGACACATATTGATGCTAGAAACCTATAAAGAAAAAAAAGTTTATTTAATTCCCAACGGAGAAACATCCTACCATACTATAAACGTACAATCTCAATCGGAAAATACTGCTCCTTTTGAGATTGCGTGTTTATAGCATGGAAGAATTCGATTGCTTAGTGAACTCTCAAAGACATAGTGACTTTTTGTGTTTACAAGAGAAACATCCTGTGTTACTCAACGATAACTTAGCGTTAATCGCAGGTATAAATAATATTTTTTACTGAACACACTACAAGTACACTCAATAAATACTACAAAAACACCTGTCTATATGGAGGATAAAAAGTCAAAGGCCCAAGCTCAGTGGCGCAAAAAGCGGAAGTTCACGAGATGCAGGTGCGCACCAGAGCAGGAGCGTATCGTGTTCTATGTGGTTGTTGCAATGCAGTTTATATAGGGCAGACAAGTGAGAGTGAAGTAACACATAGCAGACAAGAAGAATCAAATCATTGAATGCAGCATTGCAGTCCACCACAAGGACACAAAACATCAAATAGACGGGGAACAAACCACCACGTACTTGTGTTTACCACTCTAAACGTCAAGCACCTACGAGCGCTTGTGAGTAACTAGCCATCCAACATTATGCCAGTACAACCAAACCTTTTACATGCAAGCACTGTCAAACCCTTCAATCCAATTCCTTGTTCGACATGATCTCAATGCACGACTAGCATGCACGTGGAATACCAGGCCTGACAAACACAGAAGGTTGCAAAAACCATCTGGTCCAAATCGAATGCTACAAGATGTAAACCAAGTGATCAATGATACCCAGGGTTTGTACATAACAGACGAAACCATTTTCAAGATCTTTTCAATGCTTTTCAAGGCTAACTTGCAACCAATTTCAAGGCTTTTTGCACAGTAAACTCTCAAAATTCTCTTTTAAATTCCAGCATTTTACCAGATGTCATCGTTGGCACCATTATGGTGTTAGTTAGCTAAACTTAGTAAACAATGACAAAAATTATGTCCTCCCCCCCCCCCCTCCACCGGCAAGGAGGAATGCAGGAACTAAAGGATATTTACCATTCCAATATCCTTGCAAATTTTCGACAGTCAGATTTTCTGGAGTTGGAGGGGTTCAGATCAACTGTCTTCATCAGCCTACCACATCTCCACTTACTTCGTTGTGAACGTTCGTCTGCTTTCGTAGATAGCAGCAGACGAAAGAAAGCAGACGAACGTTCACGACGAAGTAAGCGGTGATGTGGTAGAGCCTGATGAACCACAGTCGTTCTGAGCCCCTCCAACTCCAGAAAATCTGACTGTCGAAAATTTGCAAGGATATTGGAACGGTAAATATCCTTTACTTTGAAATCTAAGCGTACAAAACGTAAACATGGACTCGAATTTTCAAAGTAAGCGATGTGACATTTTTAAATACAGGAACTAACGGCAAGTGAAAGAGGGCTTGCTTAGCTGCCCTTACTGGCAAAAATTACTGGCACTACACGGCACTTCTCTCTCTCTGTCTGCAGTCCAATCCGAGAGGAGCATCGTTCACAAGAGAAATGGATTCGGCTAAAAAATTGTTTCTATGCATTTATGTAAATTTAATAGTGACTCACCACTAACTACGTACCACCAAAAGCGTTCTAGGTCTTTCAAATTTGCAAATTTTCGATAGTTTTTACAACAGGCATGAACTGAATTCCTGTCCACCAACGATCACAATTTGAATTTCGTGCCACACTACTAGTCTCCCAGTTGGCCTTGAGTTGTCATTCAAAACATGTCATGTTGTAAAAACTATCAAAAATTTGCAAATTTGAAAGACCTAGAACTCTTTTGGTGGGGTGTAGTTATTGGTGAGTCACTATGATGAGCAGCCAAAGTAAACAATCCGTAGCATCAGTCGAAGTTTTGACCAGGACATCGGTATCTAGTAAATTTAATACCTAATTAATATTACTGTTACGGCATTACCCCCATTCTAAACAAGGCACTCTCACAAACTTTAAAGCCATTTTAAGGTTCCGATAACAAATATTCAAATTTCAAGGTTTTTCAGGCCTTGAATTTTCGATTTTCAAACTTAAGGCTTTTCAAAGAATTCAAGGCCGCATAAGAATCCTGACAATATTTAATAGTGGCCGGAACAAGACAAACGGACAGTTGTACATCCGTCGTTGATTTGTCGAAAATTCACGGATATGGAATAATATCGTGTCTTTGAAAAATGAGTGTTATTAGTGAAGTGAGACAATAGTTTTTATTTTTTTTACTTTTCTAATTTTCAAAGCAGAACACCACATTAAATTTTTTACTGGAAAAGAGTCTGAGAGAAGGTGAACTGGTGAATATCAAGGGACCATCCAATCCTGGAATACAGTTTTTGCTCTGTAGCAAGTTTAATGATGAGCTATGCGAGAAGTGGAGAACTGGCCTTGCAAGTGGTGGAGGATATGCCAGCCGCCGATTCAAAAAGCAGACGACCGTAACGACGATCGAACATGACACAGTGACGCAATTTTTCCGTTTTCACCTGAAGAAGACTGTCGTCTGAGCCCCAACATCTCCAGAGTATTGACAGTCGAAAATTTGCAGAAGATATTGGTACAGATATCTTTATTTATTTGAAAATGTGCGTATATTGTGCTACGAATACGAAAAAGAGTCTGCACAGCCTCATCTTATATACACACATTTATAGAAGTTTAAGTTTCACCCAATCTGTCAGACAGCACAACCTTTCTTTGCAGCGGTGTTACACTGGGCGATGAGATGCAATTATTAAACGATGTCTTACATATTATGGTGATCTTAAAACCTGAATCTGGCCTTCTGTGGTTTCGTTACACCAATCTTGGAGTATGCGTCCCCAGTTTGGTCTCCCTATCATGCTAAGGACAATAACCATGTAGAGTCTGTACAGTGTTCGTTCACTAAACATTTACCGTCTTTCTCATCCGAGTTATAGTGAATGACTAGATGTCTTAAAGACAGACACACTTGAATTATGAAGGCTCAAGTGTGATGGCCACTACACACTCTTTACTTTATGCTCAATAGGCCTACAATGTTAACTACTACTGTCTATCTTTTCTGCCCATCTCAGTGGAACTAACAGGGAACATCCTCTTAACGGCACTCCTGTTTTCACGTGGACCGTAGAATGTACTTTTTTTTGGCAGTACAGTATTTAAAAAGAAGCTGGCTATTAACCAAAAGCAAAAGTCTTACAAGGTAGGCCTATGTTAGATGTACCCAGATATATTCAGAGTTAAATTAATCGATGGTATGTGGTCTCATTCGGCCTTTCCGTGTCTAGTTGCTTTTTCTTTGCAACAAGTATCATATTATTGTTATATTACAGCTTAAGCTCGACGATGAAATAAAAAGTCTTAAATTCCTCACATTAGAATGAAAGTAACTACGTACAACTACGAAAAGCGGGAGCCACAGCGAGCAATGCGCCCTGTTCTCCAAGCCAAGAGGACAGGAGGTCTACTCACTTACATAAATACAGAATTTAAAAAAAAAATTATTCCCACAGCCTACATATTGGTTTAGTTGAAGGCTGTAACTCGAAAGACCATTTTCAAAGCCTTCGTTTTGAAACTTAAAACTTTCTCAACACAACAAGCAAAACAAATACAAAAAATAAAATAATTTACAATTTGATTGTACAAGAGGCACCGAGGGGCAATAAACCACACGCTTATTGCACTGTATTAATTCCTGACGCCGGCTATAAGGAACTTTGTTTTAAAGAATTTTTTCTTTGAAAGAACAGATTTAGTGCTATTTTTTTGTAGGTAGGTTATAAGAATTTTTTTTCCTATCCCTGAGGTTCAGCGTATGTGGCGTTGACAATATTACAAACACTGACGCATCTACAACAGCTTTGGAATTGCATAAAATATTGCAATGAAAATACTTACACAGATATACGCACAAAATCGAAGCTTGTATTGGAAAAAAATCATACTGTTTACTTTGAAGGTTTTCAACGCTGGCAGTAACAAGACGATCAGGATTAAAACTCATTCTTCAAAATAATTCGATATTCACTTAAATATATTAGTATTTGTCCACCATATTACGCTAATTTTCGACAACATAGGACACCTGTCTTCTCAGGCTTGTTTTGTAGTCTTCACTCCCTACATGGTTTAAACAAGCCTGATGAAGACAGAATACTATGGTGTCGAAAATAAGCGTGATATGGTGGACAAATACTAATATATTTGAGTGAATATCGAATTGTTTTGAAGAATGATTGTTAATCCTGATCGTCTTGGTACTGCCAGAGAAGCTTGTATTTGACAAGGCCGAAACGAATACGGCTTTATTGATATTAAGCTTTATTTCAACATGTTATCGAAATGTGATACCACCCTCACAGCAATGAACTGTACTAAATGGAAGTTGTTTCCCTGTCCGAAGCAAGAGGAAAGAATACTCTTTCTCAGCTACCGCACCATTCGATACTCGGCACGAACTACACGCACAATGTTTTATTCATTGACCGATAGTCATTCCTTTGTTATGAAAGCTTTCTAAAAGTGCTTGAATTTGTTAAGAAAAAATTCAAGACCTTAAATTCCTTGAAATTGTTAACTACGTTTTTGAAAGTCCTTGAATTTTATTGTTTTTTCGTCATTTTAAATACTGCCCTATGCTGAACTTGCAACTTTAAAAAAAAAATAACTTGCAGGTTTGCCATAAAATGTTATTGAGCTTATCTTTTAACTGTTGTACTCCAAACATTTTCATCAGTTGTTTACTGATGAATCTAGGGGAAAAAAGCTGAAGGAAACAATGTTTATTGGTGAAATTCGAGTCAAGGTTACTGACCTACAACCCAACCTAACTTGTAGCAATAACAAAAACACACACAAAAAAAAGCCAGAACAAATTTTTCTTGTCTTTTTGTTTCACCGGCTTTTTTTCCCCACGTATGATTAAAACATGACTTGTTAAAACATGAAGTGTTTGTTGAGATGGTGTTGGCTTGAAAATTCCGTAGCGGTTTTTACTCTGAAAATCCATCTCACTCGCAATCCAGCAGCATTTAGGGAGAAAGGTGCACATTGTGAACACGCAGGGCCCCTCAAACCCGGTAATCCGTTTTCTCCTGAGAGCGGAATTTTTAAGTAATTTTACAGATCAGTGGGCCAGTAAGCCTAACAAGTACCGGAGGCCATGCCATTTTGGAACACCGAGCTCAAAAGATGAACAGAATGTAAACAGTTTTCAAGAGTGTAGTAGTGCCTGATGAGGACAGAGGTTCCCAGTCTGTCAAAAATTAGCAAGGAATTCTGGTATGGTATTCTCCTTTTTCTGAAATTGTGCGCGTTTTGGTCCTGAACTTTAAAAAATGTTGGGGCTCTTTATCGTTAACAGCTTTTGAAAAGTCATTACAAGCGCTCGACTTTTTTTTGTGTGTGATCTTGTGCCAACATGGTTTACAACATGCTACACATTTTTAAGTTGGCAGGCTTACAGATCCAAATGTTAATTACGTCGTTATGACAGCAGCAGCTTCTGTTTGGCTGACACCACATAACCCGTGGTAACGCTCGCCCTCGCTGGGTGACATCAACCAAAAGACGGCGCTTAACGTTATTTTTCTTGCCAGAGTCTGTCAACTCAGATTACCGAAGTGCTGAACGAAGTGGTTATGAGTGACGGAGGACTAATTCACAAAACCAAATAATTTCAAGTCACAGTTAAGTGAGGCAACATAAAAGCCCAAAATGTACTTACGGGCATCGTCCTGGCTCCGAAGAGGAAAGACCACAAATAAGAAACGCAAGGAGCCAAAGACAGATGATGATGACGAGGCCTGGTCCTAATTCCATCACTTACATCTAGGCCGATTCTATAAATGAAAAGAAAAAAAAGAATTCACTGTGCAAACGGAAATCCCCAATCACACCCCCTACTCCTCTTGAGCCAAGGCACCTACAAAGATGTTAGTAGGAGCAAATGAAAGATAATTAAATTGCGCTTCCGTTAGGCCTACTTTTGTCGCTTAACTTAATTTTACGACACTCAAATGCGTAAAACCTGAAAAAGTAACATCAGTGTTTTTTTTTACCCTCATGTTGTTCATGACTCCTCTTGAGCCAAGGCACCTACAAAGATGTTAGTACTTAGTAGGAGATCTGTAGGGTTTAAAAAGTTGTCAGACACTCCGTATTTGAAATAAGGAAGTCCGTGGATTGAGTGAGCAAAGTGGGCAAGTTCCACATTAACTAAACCTTTCCAGAGTTTTTTGCTTTTGTCGCAATCTTTCATTTACTCTCACCTTTGTAGGGGCTTCTGGAGGAGTAGACGAACAAACATGCAAACAAACAAACAAA
The DNA here is from genome assembly GCA_023313725.1 of Lithobius niger. Classification (NCBI taxonomy): domain Eukaryota; kingdom Metazoa; phylum Arthropoda; class Chilopoda; order Lithobiomorpha; family Lithobiidae; genus Lithobius; species Lithobius niger. The sequence goes on from JAHWFP010174549.1 coordinate 40,944, forward strand.
TCTTATGTTTTGAATGATATAGATGAAATTCAGGCTTGCTGAGGAATGTGATGGCTGAACTGTGAGCAAGAGCGAGTATTAATCAAAGAAATTGCATGAAGCATGAATCGACGCCAGTGGAGTAAGCGAAGCTAATGATAAAGCTAGTGTATATATAATTATATACATAAATTTTACAAGTTTGTAAGTGTGCATACAACTTTCTTACTTCATTTAGGCCAACAAGACTGCTTGTGACTATCCTTACGGTGAATTTGAAGCACCAAAATAAATATACGCACAATCTCACAAAGAGAAGAAAATCTGTCAATTTTCCGCAAATTTTCGACAGTTTGCCTGGAGGATGATGAAGTGTGTCTCTCAACTGTCTTCGTCAGGCTCTATTTTGAGGTTTTTCTGCTGCTTTGAATCACATCAGTCCGTTTGATTACCTTCGAACTGCGCGGTGGCCGTGGCCTTCGATGTTGGTCGGTCGGTTGTCGTGCAGTTCAAAGGTAGACAAACGGACGGATGTGATTCAAAGCAGCAGAAAAACCTCAAAATAGAGCCTGACAAAGACAGTTGGGAGACGTACTTCATCATCCTCCAGGCAAACTGTCGAAAAATTGTAGAAAATTGACAGATTTTCTTCCCGTTGTGAGACTGTGCGTATTTATTTTGGTGCTTCGAATTTCCAAACTCTGGCAGTATAATGTGATTACGTATTTTCATCCTTACTGTGGTATCGCTCACCGGTCAACACATGCACGATCAATTGGTCAACGATAAACAATTGGGCCCCTGTGGGTGAAGCTGGGAAAAAGGGAGGTGGGGGGACAGACTGAAGATTATTTTAATCGGTAAGAAGTTGAAAATTCGATTTTTTTTCCTTGTTATTCTTAATTTAATCTTTTTAAGGTATACTTCTTAAACATATCAAATGGTTTAGGATTCTTTAGTGCACTGTACCAAGAATGTATAAATTGGGATGAGCTGCGGTCTCCCTTAATTTGCAGCTCTCGTTAGGGGCCAGATCCTTAGTGTATTTATATCCTACTGGATGGCGTCACTGTCATTTTTGTATGCAATGTAATGGAGGCCATGCAAGTGACGTCACGCAAATTCAGCCTTGTTTTGGCTCCCTTCCCTGTCACACTTTGACACAATTTCCACAACCGCATTCCCCCAGTAAATGATGTCACAAACATCGAAACCTCCTTCCCTTTCGTTACGGATGGAGAGGGTAACAAATTGGGAAAATCTGGCGTTTTTAGTCCGAATTTATTCCAATTTCTGATTATTTTGGGGGCTCCTTATCCCATCGTTTTGATAGTTATTCCAATGCATGGGATTTCTCTAATTTGCTGACACCCCCCCCCCCCCCCCCACATACACACACCTTGCTCAAAACTGTTACTCCTTGAATCCACAGGGCCTCTTATGGATGTCATATTGTGTCATCCCTATGGTCCCGTAGGGCCTTAGATCACGGAGGGGCACAAAAAGTGGCATGTAGAACTGGTGGAGCCCTCCAAATGCCACCTGTGTTCTAAAATTGTGGCCTGAACATGTCCTTAAGGAGGGTTGTACTTGGTACAGAACCAAACTCATCCCAATCTACACTCATGACTAAACATATTTTACAGGTTTTCAAATTCTCTACTACGCAATGCTGTAAGGATATGACCATCATTCGTAATCGTGGTAGTGGTGGTGGTGGGGGGGGGGGCAGGGGGGGGGGGGCAGAGGACAAATTCTTAACCCTCCCCCCTCACTCAAGGTAAAAAATTAGACTTTTCGTATGCGGATAGGTGCTACATGCAGACGATTTTAGGATGCCAAATTAAAGTGGCCTAGCATTCTGTACCGACACGTCAAAAACAGCGCTTTTTTTGTTTGTGGGGAGCCATACTCGCAGATCTGCGGTCCTGGCAACGCGTCCAACGTAGCTGGCTTGAAAGTAGGATGAATATCTTTTTTTTTTTCACGTACCAATATTACCAATATGTTGAATTAGAGTAGTCTTCGAGGTAGTTTGTCCAAAATAAACCAACTTGTGTCATGTCTTCAGATCCGCTTTCACTTTTAACATTACAGTTAGTCACAATGTTAACCACAGACAACTAAACTATAAGAATTCGAAAATAAAATCGTTGCTCAGTCTGTATCGATCGCACGGTACGATACGATACAATCACAACAAAATCGTAGTTCCCGGTTAATAAAGAGCCTAAGAACTAGATTTTCTAAAACTCCAGCCGCCATCTAGTGACAAGAAAGCGAAATATTTTACTAGAGGCCAAGGCCGCATGAGATAATTACTCACTTATTGGCTCACTCAAAGGACCTTGAAATCACGACGACGCCATAGTTGGCAGAAAATTGAAACCGCTAACATTCTCAGGATGCAATGCTATTTACCCCAAGATGGTGCATTACTTGATGTTAAAGACTAAAATGTAGAAGTTCATGGTTCATAAAGAGTGTGAAGTTAGTCTTACTTCACACTGCTGTAAACCAGACCATGATCCACGTGCTGGTTAAAAAGGCAAGTTCTGGTTTTCAGTCGTGCTATATTGATATCGCCCAATTCCCTTGCGGAAACTGACGACTAATGTTAAATGTTATAGATAAATAAATAAATAAATAAAATAAATAAAAAGGAAACGTTCACCGGGCACTGACATATATATTTACTAACACAGTCCTATATAATTTATTATTAACTCACAGACGGATTGATGTTGTGAAGTATTACAAGATCCTTCGGGAAAGACATAAATGTAAGCAATATATAATAACGATATAATATTAATGATGATAGAAAGAACCCGCACGAATGGCATTTGCTGATATCCTAGTGATTGACCACAAGCTCAAGCTTCCAATTCGAATGCAACTAGAAATACGCGTGATGTAGATGTGGCGATTGTGTCCTGGGTCCCATGGCCTTGTTTACCCGACCCCAGTTTCCGCTCTGAATTTCGCTTTACGATGTTGTTCATACCAATGGTTCACACGAATTGGACTAATTATAGTAATGAAATGACAATGTACTGTGTCAACAGCAGGGATTCACACGTAAGGCATAAATAAATATTTATTAAAGCCGCAGTGTAAGTGTCCAAGGCATAACGTGGCTTTTAAGACCTTGGAGTATTACTTTATTGACTTCCTCGTCGCGTTGTGTCAATTAAGGTCACGCTGCGTGAGGTGGGGTTTCCCCAAACACGATTGTGAAATGAGCCAAGTAGTTCCTAGTTAAGAAATGTTGAAGTTCCTAGTGTAAATTATCGGCACGAGAAGGAACAACCCTGTATGATGAATTCTTGCTGGGCTAATTAAGTTTGCCGAAATCCAAGAGGTGCCTTTGAATTTGTGATTCGGACAATCAAACCAACATTCGTCAATTCGTCAGTGTGCAACAATTAATTTGTGGAGAAATGTGGTGGTGGTTACTATTAGGCTACAGCGTCTTCCTTCCTGCATCTTATGGCACTATCAGTGCTTGTGATAAAGCCAATGGAGCAGAAGTATTGGGTTGCGCCTTAGATGGTCAGATTGCAACTTGTGCGCAGAGCATTTCCAAAAGAAATAAGACATGGGAACCCCTTTGCGATTTTTCTCCGGATGCGCAGGCGTTATCTGTAGGGAATAAGAACAAGTTTGATGTATTCATCGTCGGTTACGAGTACACGTACCCAAACATTGACAGCTACATCTTACTAGGTGCAAATGTATCCTTGGTGACGAGCAGCAAGGGTACTAGCGCTTTTGTTATATCGATCCATGTACCACTAACTAATTACACCCGGTGTCGGTTCATCAATGTCACAAAGTTCCGGTCTTTTCAGCATTCTTTGATGTTGTGGTATGATTGTATGTATCTCGAAGCTGGAGAAATTGGCTTTACGTTAACTGTAACAGAGTTGCCGACTGGTGTCCAGCGACGACAAAGTTGCCTTGCCAATAACACAAACTTGAATCCTGTGACTATAACAGAATGGAGATCACTGATTTGCATTGAGCAATATGATGTAAAATTTGACGTTTTAGTGTGGTTTCAAGCAGCTCCTCCCTCGTTTGGTAACTTTAGTTACAATGTAAGTCTTTTAAAAGAGGACAGAGTTGTAAAAAATTATACTGTGTTTAATACAGGTACACTGAAATCGGCAATAAAATTTGAAAAACTCGTAAATTTGAACTCAGGAAATTATAGGGTGGGAGTAACATCACTTCACCCAAATTGCCGAGGTAGGTGTCCAACTACGAAATCCACTCCGTTTGTCGTTCCTGTCACAGTGCTGGGAGAATGGCCTATTAACAAGTATTTAATCGCATGTGGGATAGTAATGTTGATATTCATAATTTCCGTTGCAAGTGTCGTCCTCTTTTGTCGAAAAAAGCCTCGTAATGATGCTAAAGTGTATCTGGTTTATGTGTGGGACAAGGAGTCTCACTTCAACTTGGTGAAGCAATTTGCATTGTTATTGAAGTCATGTGGCTTCAGTGTTCTCTTTGATGAATGGGAAGTTCAAGGGTGTAATCCCATAACATGGACTCGGCAGTGTGTCGCGAAGGCTGATTTCGTTATTATTGTGTGGTCTCGCGCTGCTGTCAGACGGTACACAGATACTTTAACCGAGTCCGATGAACGCATTGAACCAAAATACAAAACTAGTCATATGTTCAGAACCATTTTAAACTATGTTCTCGAACGTATCCACAATTCTTGCAATGTTGACAATCAACATAGGCCTAACTCGGTTTGTAATCTATTTTGGGATTCTGGTGTGAAGTTGTTAATCCCTGCTGAGTTCAAGTACACGACACCATTTGTGATGCCTAAAAAATTCCAGAAGCTTTTACGATATTTGCGCCAGGACCCGATACCGCACGATATGCCTTGTGATCCATGTTTGCCAAGAGAAAACTTTCATAAACGTGTCGAATACCGCACATTTCTTGAGTTTTTGCAAATCTACAAGTCAGACTTGGGTGTTGCCCAAGAATGCAGTGGCCAAGTTAACGACCTTGAAAGTAGGTCTAGTGATAACGTTTATTCACCACTCCTCATAAATCTTAATGATGAGACGGTGCTTGAAGCCCAGCCTCAAAATATGTCTCTTACTGACCATGGATATGTGAGTTTGCCTATTGAAGATGCAAATCCTACTATACAAACCTTAGATGCAAGTTTGCCATTAGGAGAAAATGAACAGAGAGTTAGATCTGAAGAGCCTTCGCATTTTAATGATGACTCTGCTTCCTTACGAGATCTCTACATTATCAACACACTCTTGGAAACTTGATTTTTTTTTACGAACAATACATGTGTGCCAGAAATAACTCTTTTTTTTTTTTTTTAACTGTTTGATCAGAGTTGGTCACATAGTGTGGTGATGCATTCATTTTGTGTGACGAAAGAGTTGATACTACATGGTTAAGATACTTGTGCACTAGCAAGCTAAAAAGCAGAAACTACTGTACTGCTTGTATGGGGCTCCATACTACTAAATGTTAGACAGCCATATTTAGGCCTATTATTGGCAGTTGATCACTTAAAATCATGCTGCTCATCACCCATGGAGATTTCGAGACAGCCTGTCTCGCCCCTGTTTGGGCTCATCAGTAGAGAATACTCTGTTGATGAGAGCATAGACACCGAGCTGGTGGTAAATTAACAAATTAAAAATCCAAAACTGCTTCAGGAAGCTAAAAAGTAGAAAGTACTGCTTGTTTGAGCCCAAACAAAGCCGAATCAGTGTGTTTAGAGATCTCCATGGGTGACAGCATCTTGATTTTAAGTGATCAACTGCCATTAATACGTCTAATTGTGGGTGTCTAACATTCAGAATGGAGCCCCATGCAAGCAGTAGTTTCTTTTTTTTTTTTAATATAAAACTACTGCTTCTGCTTTTTAGCTTTCTGAAGCCAGTCTGGTTTTGAGCTTGTTAATTTACACCAGCAAGGTGCCTAATATGCTCTCATCCGCAGAGTATTCTATACCGACGAGCCCAAACAAGGGGGAAACATTCTGTGTAGACATCTCTTACTTGTAACTTGCGTACATTCTGTGTTGGGTGTGTTGATGGAGGCTACAACGATGTGTTGAAACAAATTTCTGCAATATTTTTAAAACTGTAGCCTTGTCTCTTATAAAGGTGCTCCAGTTTTCCTCTTGTACAGTTCCATGTCCAAGGTTTATTTTACCCAACTAAATGTGTAAACAAAGTTAGCCTACTGAACACACTAGTCATACATACATGGAAAATATTCCATAACATGGATCAGTGGTGTGTACAGGAGGGCATTTTTGTAAAAAAGAAAGTGCTCTATTTTGCATTTCTGAACCGATAAATGCTGGCACTGCAGCCAGAAAATGGTGTAGAGGTCTAAAAATAAAAAAAAGGCAGCCAAAAAGGATGAAAAAGATGGTGACAAGCTCAAAAAAAAAGGTCCCCAAAAAAAAAATGTAGCATGCCTTTTACGTAAAAGTTGCCCCTGTACCCTTGGAAGTCTGTGCACGCTACTGATGTGGATACCAAGATGGTCATGGGAGAAATTTACATCTTAAAATAGCGAACTGCTTTGCGAAGTTGGGATGATTTGGGCTGGTTGTCAGGACACCATGGTAGTTGGTACATTTTCCATACACTAGCCTACATTAAATTTCATTGTTAGATACTAGGACTCATTATTACACTGCAAAAACCCTTACTGGAATTAGACTACGCACTTCAAAACTCTTCAATATTGAACGTTCATTGTTCAAAAGCCATTTTCGCTCACAAGGATTGAATTCCAAAATGTTGAGTTTTGTGTAAATTTCCACCCAAGAACGGTTGGTAAAGTGAAAACTTAAAAAGTAAAGAAATACTGTTAACTTTTACCTTTAAAAACCAGTACAGGAATAACTCGGACATTTACCACCACAATGTTGTACTGTGCTTCACTTGGCATGCAATTCAGTTGTTAAGCCACACAAAAGTAATACTGGAACATGGGTCAGCCATTTTATATTTTCGTATTGTTATTGGAAATTATTACCTTCCCATAATTTTCCCAAAAATGTACAGATTTTGATATTGCAGTAGGCCTACAACATTTTAGTCATCTTTTGAGAGCTTTTGAACTACTAATTTCAAAGTGAGTGCTTAAATTGTTGCTCAGTTAAAGTTAGTAAAAACTGTTCTTAAGTTAGCTTATTTAGTAATAACTACACATCAGTTCCCAAAAGCTAATTTAGAGAACAAAGCTTGCACAAGAAAACTACATACACTTGTGGTGTACAGCAATCTCTTGGATGTCATTTGTGTTAAAATTTTAGCGTTTATTGTCCATTAAAAATAGAAAGTTTCTTTGGCAAAAAAAATAAAATTAAAAGCTTGGTGACCTTGTTTTTTGTTTGAAGAGTAATGCCCGAGTATTAAACTTTTTGTGTGTGGCCTTCTGTTAATCTTACTGATCGGGAGGGGGGGGGGGGGGGCATTTAATTGGCCAGGCATTGTAGACGATACCACGTTAGAATACTCAGGAAAAGTTTTAAGATTAACAAATCCTTACCAGCCACATTAACTATGATCTTAAAAGATTTACTGTACCCACTTCTTTAATTCTAACAAATTGTCTAACTAATTAAATGCGAAGAAAACTAGGCTAAATACATGATTATGCGGCTTGAATCAAAAAATTGCGCAAATTAATCAAAATGGGGCACACATTATCAAAATCTCGAACATTGCGCTTGAAAGAAGTTTAAGGTTGCTCAACTTTATCAATACAGTATTTGTCTTTATACGCACAGCCTTGTTTACACTAGCAGTGAACACTTGACTTGCTGCAATAGAATTATCCGTATAAAAACTTCCGTAATTGTCATAATTACAATACCCGTAGTTGTGCAAAGCTGATTTTACCCAATTGTAGAACTGACCATGCAAAACGCAATCCTACCTATTCGGCTGTAAAAAAAATTTGGAATCAAGCTGGTGAAAAATCCCAAAAATGTTGCGTGTACTTTAAAACTGAAAATATCCATTACATATAAATTTTTGCATTCAGTTCCTGCAATGCTTTCTCTCCCTTGACATTTATTCTCCGTCTTGATGTGCCCATCTGCGTAACCAAACTGCGCATGTGCACAGCCCTCCTGTAAGAGCTTTCGAACGGGCCGGTCCGCCATCTCTTTTTCTCAAGCTCTCTTCCATGACAATCGCAGCGTTTTCTCTCCCGTTTCAAGTGCCTTCGTCAAAAGACTTTGAAAGATACGAAGGCACTTCAAAGACCGAACGTTCTAAAAACCCGTAGAATCAATGTGTCCCGAAAGACCAAAAGACCCGAAAGCGTCCTTTTAACCCAAAAGACCAACATCAAGTTTCAATGCCATCTGCTTTTCGCCATTCTCCTCCACGCCGTCTCGGCCGCGTCCTTCCAAACAGCAACCAGCTCTTCCGGTATCCCTCTCGGCCGCTGTACTTCACCAGCCACAGTTCAGCTTTTCATGCCTTGCCATTCGCCGCTTTCTGTCCTTCACCGATCTTCATTGACAGCTCTGCTGACCTCCACCCGTCATGGTTGGCTGTTCCTCGCCCATCATCAGCTGCAGCTTTCCCCGAATGATGCTGTCAACTCGGACTGAAGCTCTCGCCGATTTACGCTCTCCTGTCACTATGGACCGGAATTTCATCACTACCACGTGCCCGTCCTCAATCGCAAATCGCCTCAATCGTAAATGTTGTCACCATGAAGTTGCTGTTCATCGTCAACCTGCTATTGCCTTTTCCGTGTTGCTCAAGCTCTTACCGAAAGAAGCCTCAAGCTTTCAACCGAAAGAATCCCCAACCTTTCGATCGAAAGAAGCCTCAAGCTTTCGACTGAAAGAAGCCTCTAGCTTTCGACTGAAAGAAGCCTCTAGTTTTCGACCTTAAGAAGCCTCAAGCTTTTGACAGAAAGAAGGACCAAGCTTTCGACCAAAAGAAGCCTCTAGCAATCACCGAAAGATACTCCTTCAGCCCTGTAGTGGAATCAATGCGTTACGTGGCGCACACCGCAAACAGTAGATGGCCTCTGTGGACTAATTTTGGCCAAATCTCCACCGTTGCTTCAACCGCCTCAACCGGCGTCTCACCATGGCTTCAATTTTCATTCTGATTGAATGAAGCCCGCACTCTCCACCAAAATAAGCTTCAACCTTTCAACTGAAAGAAGCCTCCAGCTTTCACCTGAAAGATGCTCCAAACTTTCGACCGAAAGAAGCCTCAATCTTAGGACCAAATGAAGCCTCAAGCTTTCGATCGAAAGAAACCTCAAGCTTTCGACCGAAAGAAGCTTAAAGCTTTCGACTAAAAGCAGCCTCCAGCTTTCACCCCAACGAAGTCCCAAACTTTCGACCGAAAGAAGCTCAGCCTTTCAACCGGAAGAAGTGCCTCCTAGCTTTTGCCGAAAGACATTTCAGCGCACCTTGTTTCGAACATCTCAACATGTCCTCTTCATTAGTGGAATTGCCAGACCATTAAGGGAAGCACTCGAAAACTATTCACTTAAAACCAATCAACGGTGACAGCATGGTCTAGCAAGGTACATCCGAAGCCTTCTCCTCATGAAGTTTTCATCATGGCTCTTGTCAACCCAACGACACGAATTCACCGACAAGACCAAGACTTCAACCCCTTGTCTAACAGCAGCTCGGCCTCTTTATGTGACCTACTAGCCCTCCTGCAGCGGATCCTGAGCCCCAGTCATTCCGTCGCCATCTTCACGACCGCCGACTGATTTCCACGGCATTACAAGGAACCCAACATAAATCTCTGCCTCGAGACCACTGTCCTGACTAGAAAGCCCTCCTATGGTGGTTCCAGACGTCATGGTCTCACCAGGACAACAACAGCGCAACGGAGTGTCTCCTATCATCAATACGACACGTGTCGCCAACACAAACATCTGTCGCCGACACCAATCAACAACTTCAGTCGCCGACGCCTACAAAACACCAATCACTAGCTGAATGTCTGATGTTCTTCACCAACATGGTCAACAATTCATCTTGTCATTTTTCCTTTACTGCTGACCATCGGAAACTCTTCAATACCAGCCAGCCATCTGAACCTCTTCGAGGACACCAGGTCGACTTCATCAAAGACCCATTGTCACTTCCAGATGCGAAGTATGTCCCATACCCCCCCCCCCCCCATCATGCACTTTGAAGCTGAATCTCCTTCAAGTCCACCTCATCCAGCAACTCGAATCAGCTTGGAGATCATATCGTCAACTGTGAACAAACAACCAACAAGGGCCACAGATCAAGAATGATGAGCACTCATCTTCCCGGGCTTTCCAGAGCCAAGTCTTCATCGCCGAAATACTTCAAGCTGCATCCTGACTAAGTCATTCCGTCTTCACAAGCCACTTCCTCAGGAACATGATGAGACATGAAATATACTACACCTTCTGGGACTCTTACTCGTTACCAGAGGTGTCGTCCTAACCCCTTAATCACTAACCAACAGAAACGAAGTCCACCCACGAAGACGGAAGCAAGACCCTCGTCTCCAAACCAACGGACCCACCGCCTCCACCACCTTCATGAAATGAATCGCTGTTTCTGTTGGTTTTCAGCAAAGTGCGAAGTTTGTGAAATTTGGGGTGGGTGGGGGGGGGGGGGGGGTTGCCAGCTCATAACGCAGGGTAACCTGTCATGTGGTGCCCACCACCATAAATGACGAGGTCATCTGTAAATGGCAAGAATTTACAGGTAATGTATATTTTTGAAACGGCATATAGAAAGCACAATTTTTCTGGGCGATCAAAATTGGTTTCTATTACCTAAAATAAAATATACACTACCTGCACCCACTCTTCTTCCCCTCTTGAGTCAACACCTTGACAGATCTTGAGGGAAAAAAGATCTTTTATAGGAGGGCTGTGCACATGTACAGTTGGGTTACGCAGCTGGGCACATCAAGACGGAGAAAAAACTCAAGGGAGAGAAAGCATTGCAGGAACTGAATGCAAGAATTTATAGGTAGTGTATATTTTTGCTTTGGGCATTACACATCTCAATGAATACCTAATTTCATGCTTTCATGATTTCATGGTTGGTTGATACGGTCATGGTCTAGAAGTGCTTGGTGAAAGTAATGATGCAATTAAGTCTTTTTTAAATTGTATTTTTTTTTTGCTAGTGTTTGGTAGTGTTTATAATAATAATAATAATAATAATAAATAGTGTTAAAACTTTAAACACAACCACACGTGTGATTGGGAATTCAAAGGGCTAAGAAAAAACTTATACTAGTCCCAGTAAAATCGTATAGGGATTTACAATCTAAAACGTGAATCGTGGTTTAGAAATAAAATTGGGCTTCTTAGACATTTTCTCTGACAAGTCCCACCCAATAAAAATCTAAAACGGTCGACTGAGTGCACAGGATCAACCGTACACTGAAAAAGCTTTTCTACAATCCAGCCTTGCAAATTGAACAGCTAATTTGTGAGAATGACCTCTAGTGGCCGAGTAGGGGCAGAAGTCAAAAAATGGAACGTCGATTGGTGTTAAACTATGAACAATCTTGAAGGTCAGCATGAGATCGGCACGTAGCCTATGTAATTCAAGATACTCGAGTCCTACATGGAATATCTACATAAAGTGAGCTAGAGTCGCCTTCCTGGTCGACAATGTGTGCACCCAATTTAAGGTCGTCAGAGAATTTGAACTGGTGTGCTATCTGGGAAGTTGACACTTACTGTAAGTCATTTAAATACATCACAAATGGAATGGGTCCTAGAAAGGACCCTTGGGTCACCCTGCTAACGACTGGCGAAAGGTTTGAGTAAGAGTTGCCAATCACGACCCGAAAAAGCAATTTTTATTGCCAACGAAAATATATATTACCAGTCTTATTTCAGCATTTCCTTCCTATTGTGCAATTTGCCCCTAGAGTAAAGTTGTTGGCTTCCCTGCCTGGCTCATAGCATCCCTTCTGCTCATGCGCCGGCACAGGCTTCCTATGTAAGCGTTAGCAGCGGACCCGGCTTCATATTTCTTCCTTGGTCTCTTAAACTAAGATTCTACAAGCATAATTGCGCCCAGGCGCCATTGTCTACTGCTACTACCAGTTGAAATAGACGTTCCTCGGCCTACCTTGGCCCATTGTGCCTTTCGACGGCTTCATAGTCATGGACTCACTGATATTCGTTGCTTCAGCCTACTACTCCGGCTACTTAGCCATCAGTCTTCAGACAGCGCAGTCCCACGGGTGCTGTCGTCGCACCTCGGCCTAACTGGTCCCCTGGGCCCTTCAGCTTCCGCCTATCGGTCACAACCAGGCTCTCTCTGTTCTTTCGAAATGGATCTTCCTCTATTCTGACCCAGGTCTCAGGCCCGCCTAAGATGTCCCAGTCGGCCCGACCTCGTTGGACAGGCTGTCCTTACTTTATAAAGTCAACCCACTGGTGCTTCTGCGCCAATAGTTGTCTTACTTCACCAGGTCTCCCTTTTCGGATGACCATTCCTGGCACCTCTTGGATGCGGCCTTTCAACCTACTCTGGCATCGCAGCCTTTCTTGCAACATCTTCGGCCTGATACTTTCCATTGGATGGGAACCAGCCTTTCCCCCTCACCCGCTTTGGCTTCCAGTATTCGTCATCGGCCAGCTCCTTTTCCCTCAGTGCCGGCACCAGTCAAATTACCAGTCCCATTTCCATAGTTTCGGAACCCGGTTCTTCTCAAGCTACAGAATATCACTGTTACCAGCAGCCTCTCCGGCGATACAGACAGTGGCCCCACAAAACTCGAACCATTCTTCAAGTACTCCAGCCTCGACACCTGCATCTCCCTGTCTTTTGTGTCTGGAAGTAGGCGGCCCCATCGGCCTCTTCTCGGCCCAGTCCACCTTCTCTGACAATCGGCGCTTACACCTCCTCGTCCCCTTCGGGCTCACTGGACGATCTTTCCTTGTGCCCATGTTCACCAGCGATACTCTTCCGCAAGTCGATCCGCATCGCTGGATTTCTAAACTACCTGGTTCCACTGTTATCCAACTACACATCGACACACCGACCTGTAAACAATGGCCTTCCACAGAAGTTCTTTCTGTTTCTTGCACCTTGGCCCTGACGCCGCCAATTTCTCTTCCTGGTTCCCTAGGACCTACCAAGTGTAACACCTTTCGGCCGTCTAGTGCGGACTCACCACGGCCCGTCTCTCACTGTTCTGTGCTTTTATTCTGTACATTGAAGTAAATGTTGGCCGGCGCTTGTGCGCCCTTTCTGTTATGTGTCTTTTATACAAAAAAAAATAAAACAAAAAAAATATTGTTTTATGTTTATAACAATAAATCGTTCAGTTAAAAAAAAGTGGGTAACCAAAGACCTGCCTACCAAACAAAGCTACGACTGAAGATGAGCCATCATGACACAGCATGGACGTGTAACAAATACGAGCGAGCACCATGACCAAAACTTACAGTCATACCGTTTGTGCACCCATCTCCATCATGATTCCTTTGGTCTTCTCTGGTCCACTTACGGCGCCGTATATCGGCCTCTTCAAGCTGCAGCTATCACCATCAAGCCCATTTTTTTCCTGACACTATCCTTCGTATATAAGAAGAGCGGGGGCCCTAGGTCCATTAGGACCAGAGCAACAGGCTCTCATCACAACTTCCGACAACTCCTATGGTTATCTACAATCATAGGAAACAGATCACACTCCCCTTCAGGAATTGGCATCGGCCTCTCCTCTGCTCTCTCATTCCGGTCACAACCCGAACACCCAGGCGCCGCATTGGCTCATCTCTTTGACCACGTATGGCTCTGCTATCACCTGGGGATTCCCCTTGCGTCACAGCATTCTGGCGCGAAAGCATTGCTACAACAGTCCTTGTTTGAACACCAGCACTTTGTTATCGTCTTCGTGCTCACGTTTCCATTTCCCTTTTTTCGACAAAATGGATTCTGCTAAGGATAAAGACCCCTCGGACCATCAAGACCATTCAGACTCTCAAGGCAATGCAGACAATCAAGGCGGTCCTTCTGATCCCAACACAACAACTTCCAACGATCCGCCCACACCTCGTGCTGAAAGCCCTGAACGTGTTGCCGTTGTTCCGGTTTCGCTGTGACTCGACCACATTTCGACCCTCATCAAGTTTGCCAGCGCCATCGCCGCTGCAACTGGTACACAAACAAAAGCTCCATATGCAAGACAATTTCGGAGAAGAAATGGAATGAAATTCTGGTACATCACAAGCAGTCCCATGATCGCTCCAACCTCAAGGCCCAGAAATGGGCCCGGGCCCAACTTCAAGCAACAGAACAGGCACCTTCCACCACCGCTGGCGCATCTTCATCCACGAAAAAATATCTAAGCCTAACCAGAAGTCAACTACTAAGAAGAAGAAGACGTTCCCCTTTTCAGCACTATCAGTGCTCTGTGTGTCTCCAGTTCCGCCACCTGACACCGATCCACCGGTACCAGCATCTTTGCCGTCCTTCAGGTTGTCCCCATCGATCTCTGGTCAGAAATGGAAAAAGCCAGTAGGATTGCTTACCAAGAACGAGGTACGAGAGGTGACATGTGCCCCCCTCCTCCTTCAGTGCAACAACAGGTCCCGTCCATTGGGCCCCCATCGGCCGACGCAGGAAATACTCCCACTGGCTGGCGGAGTCCTGTCCACCCAGTCGGCCCAAGACGCTTTCCCTAACATGTCTTTCTAATATGTTATCTAACATGCCTTTCCCTTCTTCGGCTGTGCTTCACGCCACTATCCTTCGCGGCCGGGAACTCTCCAACGATAACTTTTCCCACTTGGATATTAACATTGCTTCTCTGCTGGCGATGACACGATCTTTTGCCACCGAGCTCACGGAACTACGAACAGCAAATGCCACCTCATCCACGACGATAGACTTTCTCAGAGCCGCCAACGAAACCCTAGCCTCCGAAGTAGACCATCTGCGTGCCAACAAACAACTTGAAAGACAGAATTGATCCTCATCAAGGAGAAAGTTCAATGGCTCTCACCCTTGCCACCCTCTACACCTCGGTGCATTCAACATTGCGCCAAGTCCAAGACTAGGAGATCCCTCTAAGGGAGCTCCGCCACGGCACCTGCTAGGACGGTGCCTCATCCTGGCAGAAAGGTTTCCCCTCCAGCTCGGGGACCAACGGCATCTGGTTCTTCGCTTCCGCAAGCTGTGACTTCCCAGGAGCCACCTACACCCGAGATGATTTTTCACAACCCTTTTCTGTCACCTACGCATGGCTCCTCAACACATCCACGCATGGCTCCTCACCAGACTTTATCACCAGTCCGCAACGTTCTTCAATCTTGGATCGCTGCCACGGCTTCTAACTCGTTCAAAGGCCTCACTTCGTTTAATGTTTGGTCCCAACCAGTCTTCCCAGGAATTTCTCGGTGTTACGATCATTCCACACGCCTTCTGCCCTGTGACGCCTGCTGTGGCCGTGCCAAAGGCTTTAGGGCCCTTCAATAATTGAAACACCAACTTCTTCTTCCGACCATTCTGGGCTGAGGAGCCAGACCTGCATAGCTGTTTATCCAGTAAAAACCAAACATAAGAAGATTTCCAAAACCACCAGCCTTACGACCTCGTTATCTCCTGGACCTTCTTCTTATACTTCGAAATCTTCCCATCTTTTCTTTTCCAAAAAAAATTAAAATATATAACTAAGAGAGGGACCGTCGTCAGCACAATTCTGACACTACCTACTACCGTTTCGCAGTCTTTGATCTCACCAAACGCAATTGAAACTACCACCGCTGACACGCTTATCGGTGCAAGTTCACCTGCTTACAACCATGCAATTCCAGCTCTTCCAAACTGTCCACTACTGGCCCCTTCTGTTTCACCATTTCAGCCAACTCAATTCAAAATTTTTTACGAGACGTTCATAGGCCTTTTCCCCAATTTTCTTCTATCGGCCTGAATATACCTTCGAATTCTAAAGTGAAATTTCCTGTTCACAAACGTTAAACCTTTACCCTACTTCGGACCGTCTTACCTTCCCTGGACATTCTGGTCCACTTTTGTCCTCAGCAGTGTCACTTAACCAATGGCCAGTCTCTTTAGACTCAAGACACAGCACCTGTCAAGATTAGCCACTTCTACCTTCTTAATCAAGTCCTCTATAGAACGCCGATCTGTCAAGAATAAAGGAGCTCCACAATCTGCGACTATAAGGTAATATGAGCTATCAGATTTCTTACTTTTCTAACTATTTTAGGTTTGCCCCTGAACCAATCTCTTCCCCCCCCCCCCCCAACAACGGACCTGAAGATCACGTCTCCACATTTGTCTACACATAGGCGGACTCAAACCGTCCATCTGTGCCCGGGACCACCACGAGGATGGGAACTGAGCGCTAATTGCCTGGTGCCATTCAGCTTTGGCTTAATCTGTCTCTCCGGTTCCTCCTCTGTTCACTATGAAGACCATGCCTTGGGCCCACGGGACAGATCCTGTTTACGGTTCACTGAATCTGTTGATTCTGGGGCAGCCAGCTCGTGGCCCGGGTATCCACTACCATAGATGACGAGGTCCGTTTTTGAATGCTAAAATAAGACAGGTAATGTTTATTTATTTGTTGGCAATAAAAATATCAATTTACCAGGGCCACCTGGGTCAAATTGGTTTTTATTGCCCTACATTTCCTTTACCCGCCCAGCCTCCCCTCTACGTCACTCGTATCGACTGGAGGAAGAAAGATGAAGCTGGGTCCGCGGCTGACGCTTATAGTATAGGAGGCATGCGCCGGTGCATGCAATATTTCGTTAGCAATATTTTGCACTATTTCGAGAGGAATATAACATATAAATAAATAAACAAATAAATAAATAAATAAATAAATAAGAAAACACACTGAACGTTTTTAATGATGTAGGATTATGAATCAAATTTTGTTGGTGTTGTTCTGAATACTCAATAGAATAAATGTCTACTGTAAATTCGTGGATACTGACTTTTGGATTCACAGCAAGTATAGTGATCCAACTTTTCTTCCCTCAGTAATGAATCCAAGTCTTTGAGTGAGCGCCTTGCTTTCATTTTTTTGCAGTGAGTGAATGCTAATAAACTCAAGCCTCATTTTCTGATTTTCCGGCATGTTGGTTACCGTGATTACTCCTATTCAGGCCATGGAGGTTGGCTGATAGCTGCATGCAATCATACGCCCGTAAAACCTCCAATTACCGGTTCTTGACCCCATCCACTTAAGGACAAGAAATATCTGAAGTCCCCCTCCCTCTCCCCATCCCCCCCCCCCAAAGCCTTACGGCGTATTTAGCCTTCTGTGGATTTAGCTTTTCTCTATCTTCATTAAGTCGTAGCCCAGAATGTCATATACAAATCCATGTTTTAAACCAGCCCTGTCCTTTCTATGATAAGTGGCACATGTTTCCAAGTGGCATGGAATGAGTTGGCTTTTACTAAGTTCCTTATTACCCTATTCCCGGGTTCCCTATAAATTCTTGTTATTATCTATACATTCTGGGCTTACGTTCTACGTTTTTTTTTTTTTTTTATGTAAGGTTTGCATGTATTTCTATGTTCTTCTGAGGAAGCCTAGCACCTTCTGACATTCTTTTAACACCAAGCAAGTGCTAGCTTCGCGCGGTTCCAAACGATTGTTTACATTTCAGGCATTTGTTTAAGAACACAGCCTTGCTTCTTAAACAAATTTACGCAGTCGCTTGAAACCGAATGAATAAAGATTGCTTGGTGTTACTAGCAAATGCTAGACAAATATTAAGGAATGTTAGAAGCAAAAGCTAGGAGAAAACGCGTTTACTTGTACCTTTTTGGTAGCATTTGCTTCTCAGTTTTAAGCCACAGCAATTGCTTATTTTTAATTCATTAGGCCCAGTGTTGAAGACGACCATGCATGCCTATAATACAGTCAGCACCAAGTCTTGGCCACACACTGTTATTCACTGCAGTCTCCAAATTCTACGGGGGTGTTTGTTTACTAACGGTGGGGATTTCCAGTTGAGTTCTACAGTTAATCTTGGGCGTAAGTTTGGTATCACGAATATCCGGCGATTTCCAATGCGAACTAAGTTGAGGGCTAAGGAATGTAGAGCCCCTAAGCTGCAGCCTAACTTAGTACGGAGCAGTTAGTCCCAAGCTGAAAAAATCGGTGATTTCCAATCAGGTTTAGCGATAATCCTCGGGTTAATGAGCATGTTAGGCCTGGGACTAAGGATAAAATATAGACCCAGGCACACCATGGTCTAAGTTGAGGTTTAAGCACGTCTTTCGAAAGCGATACTTCACTGCACTACGTGAGTGTTGGTATGAAGTGTGATTTCAGGGGTACATTTTCCCACCAGATCAACTTAAGTGTCCCTCTGGTTAAAGGTTGTCGTCAGGTCAGTAGGAGATGATAATTTCCCCTTTCTCCAATAGGGATACATAATTTTCAGTTCGTAAATGTGAATTGGTTTAGGGTTTATAAGTATTAACATATTAACATAACTAATTCGTACCGGGGCCATAGCAACCCCGGGGATGGGGGGAACCTCCCCCCTTCCCCCCAACCGTCCAAGAAGACGTCCAATACAGTTGGCAAATTCAAGTTGTCGAGTTGCCAAGCTCGGGTTAACTTCACTGCCAAGTCCCGTTTCCATGAATACTTCTGTTTTTTTTCGCTCATTTTCAACTTCCAACTGCTATTCTGCCGTTTCTAATTTTGGTGGAAGACCCCAATTATATTCATTCGAAAGGTGGGACTGTCTTCTTTGCATCAAGGGTAAATAAATGGGTTTGTCATTGTTAGGGACCGAGCTACGTCCTTTTTACTAGGGGCTGGTATCACAGTCACTGTTCGATTTTTCAACTTTCAACTGCTATTATGACGTTAGTAATTTAGGTGGATGACTCCAATTAGGTTCACTCGAAAGGTCGGAATGTCTAGAGACGTCAGGAAGAGGGGTGTAAACCAGAAATTTAGCGACATGATTTTCCATCTAGCCAAAAAATTACGCAATTTTTCTGACTGATTTGCCGACTGGTCAAAAATTATTTGCAACTGGCCAAACATTGTGGCCGCAACCCCCCCCCACCTAAATTAGAAACGGCAGAATAGCAGTTGAAAGTTGAAAATGAGCAAATAATCGAACGTGACTGTGATACCAGCCCCTATATTTTATCAACAAGTCAATCCGTTATTAGTATTTCCTGACCCTGAAAACATAGTATTAGACACCAAAATGATTATCCTGTCTGTTGTATATGCAAAGATATGGCCGATATATGATTTTTCAGCCATCTTGGCCGCCATCTTGAATATTTAAATTTGCTCAAGGGTGACAAAGTGGCATCCTGCAGAATTTCATTAAGTATGTTGTGTTCATTAAGTATTAAGTGTGTTGAAGAAACACAAAACACCATAAAACATTGGGCGGACCTTACTTCCAGGTTTTTGGCCCTGCTACCAGACTAGTATGCGAACTCAGAGCTAGGCTGTGCCTAGCGGGAAAAGAGCCATTTTGTTTGCCTGTTAGCCCATCACCACCGGGGCTTAAAAATATCATAGATAATGTTGAAACTAAAAATAAAATATGCTTTACACTGTATCTCCACCAAGTTAAAAGTCTTGATAAGAATTACCTTCACGAAAATCATACACAGTTGGCAAAACTAAAAATTAAGTTGGCTATTTTACTTCATGTAGTCTTTCTCTGTTAGACAGTGTCCAGAAGGCGGTTCAGTAAGGAGTAACTCCTAACTGGTATTTCGGAGGGGGGGGGGGGGAGTTACTGATATATTAATATTCCAACACAACATCACTGCCAGGATTTAAAAACTTTTTTAAGTAAGGCAGAAACGTTAACAAAACTGCATAAAACAAAACTTAGTAAACGATTTCTGCCAAGTTTTCGCTGTCTGAAGTCGTGAAATGTCACAAATTTCATTTACTAGTTCGTCTGCTAGCCCATTCTGCCACTGTTTTAGTTAAAACCGAACGTGAACTAAATCCGTACTTCATGAAAATCGGGTATAGCTGGCAAAATTAAAAACAGTTGAAAATTGAGTTGGCTGTTTGATTTGCTGTAGTCCTTTTTCTGTTAACCTATCGCTACTACGATTTGAAGATCCTTTTGTATCTTCAAAAACAATTCCATTTTTATACAGAAACAATTCCATTTTTTATACAACAAACTTGTTAAAAATTCCAAAAAAATTCGAAGGTACAATTTGACAATAAGAGTCCATAAGATCTCAAATTAAAGGACAAAAACGACCCAAAGGACACTAAATGAGGGAAACATTTACCTAACATCCCTGAATCAAGGGAGAAAAAAATTAAAATGGAGCTTGTCGAGTTCATATTATATGTAAAAGCTTTTCTCCAATAATACCTCAAATTGTTTTGAACAAAACTGAGTGAAAGGTTTCGCCTTTTTTCCATATTTTTTCATTTTTGAAAAACTGGAACATGTTGTTGCTTTAAAATGTGTAAGTTTTTTTGCAGTAATACCCTCTAGGTCGTTTAGGATAAAACTGACCAAAGATTTCACTATTTTACAGCTCTTGACAGCCCTTTTGAAAAATATTTCTTCCCTGCTGCCATGCTTGCACACAGCAGTTCATTGGCATCTTTATTAATAAAATCGAGTTGTCGCGTAGGATGGACGGCAACGAGACGGCCACAAGACGGCCGCCACAAGACGGCCGCAAGTAATTGATAGAGCACATATCCGCTTTCATTGTCGGTAGCTCGCCCTTTTTCTTTGCTACCGTGGGAAGAATGAGTCCGCTCGCCCTCTTACTGATTGTTGAAGCTTCGTTTGTTAATCGAGTTGTCGCGTAGGATGGACGGCAACGAGACAGCCACAAGACGGCCGCCACAAGACGGCCGCAAGTAATTGATAGAGCACATATCCGTTTTCATTGTCGCCCGCTCGCCCTTTTTCTTTGCTACCGTGGGAAGAATGAGCCCGCTCGCCCTCTTGCTGATTGTTGAAGCTTCGTTTGTTTAATCCTCCCTTACAATGTCTCCAATGCCTATTCATTTATTTCCGGTAGACAAAAGCGTATTTATTATTTCGCATACACAAAGGCGTATTTATTTATTTCACATGTACAAACGCGTATTCCAACCATTTTTGCAGAAAAGAATCATATGGAATGTAACGGTATGGACTCCGGAACAAGGGATACGCTGAATGAGGGAGTGAAGCAAACGAAAAACACCGTTTCCTACACAGGGTACGCAACAACACATAGACGGGATACACGCATTCCCTAAAACACATGAGGAAGGAAATCGTCCCAGTGTTTTTAACGGTGCATCAAACACCACCCGTGCGTACCACGGGCTTCCGCTAGTTCATTATATAGCCTAGACGTCCAAAACACATTCTTAACTCAACCCCCAATCGTCAATGGCTAGCTACGGGCCTGTTTATGTAATTTTAAACTGAAATCTGATAAATTTGGGAAGAAAATATTTTTTAAAAACTGATTCAGTCACAATTAAGTTTTTACGAAAACTGTTATCCTGAAAACCGAATAAGAAAAATCACCGAAATTTGCTTGAAAACAATTTGATACACGAATCTCGACGTATCTTGGAGAAGCCAAACGCGTTGATACTGTTTACAGGTGATATGACGTCACTTGAAGGGTATTAACCAATAAGAGTACTGTACTGGCTAGACCTCAACATGGAAATCGCCAAGATTACCGAGTATACTACTTTAGGCCAAAGGTCGGGGTCTAGCTAGTACTGTACTATTAAGTCCCCATCTTAGACTAGCATTGAAATCAACAGTAACTTTGGTCCGAGGCTTAGTCCTGAGGTCGAGGTCTAGCTAGGCCGGGGCTTACATTACGCCCGGTCGTGTTTAGACCTCAACTGGAAATCCCCACCGTAAGTCTCTATTAATTGAGGAATTCCCCTACACCAGTTAGTACAAGACTGACAACTGTAAAACCTTCTACACATTTAGATGAAAAGGGAGCTGGGGGACGGTCCGATGGGCTTTTTGTTCCCCAGAAGCCAAGGCGTTTTTTTTTTTTAAGAAATCTTAATCTTCGAAAATGACATTTTTGAGACTAGAATTGTTTTCTTTTTCTTTGGGAAAGGTCTTTTTTTTATGAATGGGGGCGGGAAGAGGAATTTTCGATGACCCCCCCCCCCCTTCCCAAGACCCTGAAAACACGTAAAACATGAAAAATGCCAATGGTGCCAAACCTTTTTAGAAAATGGTTTTAAAGAACTAGATATAATGTCAGAATTTCATTAAAACCTACTTGGTGGGGCCGGGATTCTGGGGGATTTCCAGAAGCTATGGCGTTTTTAGAAATTTTGACTGCTTAAAGTGTTCTTTTTGAGGTCCAAAAATGACTTCTTCCTCTAGTTTGGTCATTGTTTTTTGTGTGACCCCTCCTTGATGGGTCTAACAAAAAAGATGACGGTCCCAAAAAAATCCATGGTTTCCCCCATTCCACGAGATAAATAATGACCGCTCCCGAACTTTGATTAGTTTATTTTTGTGTGCTACTCATCCCTTCTTGCCAAAACGTTAAAAAATTCGTGCCCCCTCTTCCAAGCGGGGGGGGGGGCCCCCCCTCCTCCTTCCAGCGATACCTAATGACCGGTCCTTAAAGTAGGCTAGAACGCTCGTACATTAACAGCGACCCGTCACAAAGCACCTGTTCTACGAAAAAGTACATAGTAAATTACACAACCAACAACGAATTTCAATTCGTTCTACTCAGCTGTCAGGTTGTGTTGCACAACATGTTCGTGTCAGAGTTTGACATATATCCTCCCCCGAAATCGCTAACGCCCACGCAACATTTGATGACACACTTGTAGGAACAAAACCATAATTGACGATCGCAACTGCTGAATGACGTATTGAAAGAGGGAGGATTCTGAACCCTAACGGAAGTAAAAGCCGACATTTTGGATATTGCGGTAACGTTTCAAACAATGGATGGTGACGGAAGATCGACAACTGATGTGGGGGCGGAAAAAGAGGAAACATAGCTGCCGTCCATCCTCTGTGCCGATAGGAGGCAAAATAGGAAGGAAAATTAACGGAGTGGTAGCGGGACACAGTCGACGCTAAGTCGGCTTTTGTACACACAACGAAGCACAAAGGTGAGAATTCGTTTTTAAGTCTGTTTTATTTTTTATTTTTATAATGGTCAGATTTGTACGATAATCAGTTCTTTTTTTAAGCATACTGTCAGAAATTTGTATGCCTTTTCAATACACCATTGTTCGTCAGAATAATTGGTCTCGATTAACTTCCGAGAAACGTAAAAAAAAAATGCCGGCGCCTTTAGTCATGCTTATCTACACCAAATAATTGATACAAATCAGTGGTGGCAAACAATCAAGCCACTTATTTGTGCATTTGTGGTACAAAAAGCTTTGAAACTGAGAACAGTGGGGTAATTGCAGGTATTGTTGTGGTCACAATTGTGTAGGGTTGAAAAAGGATGTTAATTCGACAATTTCCATTTCTGTGTGCAGTCTTTTACCCTTTTGACACCTGGGGCGGACGACGCAGTACTGAAAACAGGGGTCTGCAGACAACAATGTTACAATCAGTGAGGTTTCTTTGCGAGTTGCGCACTTTAAACATAATGTCTTATAATGATGACGATATTCGATCAGAGTAGTCGGCTTGCATCTGACAAGTTTCATTTAATTTTATTTAGAAATCAATGTACCCTATACCTCTGTTAACTTCAACTTTAACTTTGTTTTCTCAATGTGCCGATGGTAATACATCACGACTAAGTTGTATAGTATAGTCAACTTCAGGCAGTGAAAATCACAAGATAAACATAAACACTAACATGCAATAAATATTTATGATAAATTACAAATAACAGCATTTGAACGGTCGTACATCATAAAGATTTGTAAAGTTGTAAGAGGGCCAAATAAATAAATAAATACAATTATGCACATAATGAGCATGCGCAGTGGAGTTACTTGAGTACTGCTAATAAGTGACACTTTAAATATATTGCAGTAAAACTACTGCACTCATGATCAATGTATCAGTATAAAAAATAGTACTGTACAAAAAAAGCCCCTATTTTTTTACTCCCTAAGTAGGAAAATCGTACGTGTAAAAAAAGGCCACAAGTTTAGGGGGAAGACGCTTAGTATACGAGTATCGAATTTATTTTTAAAAGAGGTGACTGTAAGGGCCGAAACTACAGTTTCTGGCAAGTTGTTCCATGTGAGTTGTAGACGGGAGCTAGTGCTTTACTCCGCACCCTTGAGAAACATGTATAGGCAGGGGTGATTTTAAAATACACAAGATGGATGAAACACGATTGTACCTAAATCTTGAATTACCTGCAATCACAACACGGATTACCAGTTGAATGCCTCTGGCGTACAAAGCATTTAAAGAGCAAATTCTTCCCTCCCTCCCCATCCCTATCCTTCCTTCCTTGCTACAAGTAGTTGATTTTGGATAGGTAGTGGAATTAAATACTGCTCCTCCCCCTCTCCCTATCCTACTTTTCTCTTGGTGCGAGCCGTACACCTGGTCGCTGGTGACATCTACTGGCCGACTTTCTAAACTTTAACAGCACTTTTTCTTCGGCTCTTGGCTTACAATATACAACAATGACTTTCCTCGACTCAATCAATTGTCGACTCCATCTCTTATGCTTCTGATCTCTTCTGGGCTTAATATGCAACAATCGATACAATCAATTGTTGACTCTCTGCTTTGCTTTGTTTTGCTAAATTGTCCCGCTCTTGTTCGTGGGGCAGTTAAATCGGTTTGGGTTCGTGCTCTCTAAAAAAAAAATCAACCAAGTGCTTTGCTTGCTGTTACAGTTTATGGGTCGATAGTTATTTGTTACAAAATATATTAGTGCTGTGATTTAGCACAACTGGAAATTGATTAGTTAGGCAATTTTCAGTCTTTTCTAAGATGTTGCTGAATCGCTGATATTGGGATGGATGTGCGAGCCCCAAATGTCAAGTCGAGTCGAGCCGTGTCTGGCAAATGAGTTTTTGTTTACACTTTAAAGCTAAAAACTTCGTGTCCAGTGGCGTAAATAATTGGAGGCAGCGGGGCGCGACACTCCCTCCCCCCCTCCCAAAAAAAAATAATAACGAGCAGACGGAACGTCAATAACCTTCGAAAATCTATTTATTCGCTATTTTCTACACACAGTTTGTTTTTATGAAGCCAAACATTACTAAGTAAGAACAATTAAAATAAAGGGGGGGGGGGGTCGTAAGTTTAACAACGTGCCAATAAAGGTTGTAAGTTGATTTTATGAATCAGAAAGCCATCAACGTGGGCACGTTGTGCTAGATTTATACGTGTAGAAAGCTAAATTAAACACCATAAACTAAATAACAACAACCTAATAATTATTTTTATTTACTGCGTTTAAGCACTGGGAAAGCGGAATTTGTAAGGTCCGGTTGACTACGTACACTAATGGCAAGAGGGCGAAAATGACCAGGTACGGGGAGTTGGCGTTAATAAAGAGCTTGCTAACAGAGGATGACTGGTAGTTTGATTGATGGAGAGCAAAATACGATGTCAGACATGTCTTCTTCGTGGGTCGCATCTGAACACCTTGCCCTAGGAGGTAGTGGTTTCCCAGACTGTATATACTTTCAAAATTGGGTTTCGATTAAAGATTGTTTCCTACCAATATATTGTGGTAACGTAGGGCTTGTTTTAAAATTGGGGTATACATTAGTTATCACCACGATATCGTATTTTTGCCCTTTCTCCTTTTGACTGAATCTATCGATATTTCTTGTCTCTTGCTCCGAATCACCCATATCTTGCTCTGAACCATACGCGAGGGTTAGTAGAGCGAAAAAGCAGTCATCGTGACAGCCAGCCACAACGCAGCACGTGGTGACATCTCGTGTCGACACCAAACAACCCCAACATAAGGCCGGGAAGGAGCCTACGAGGTGATTCAAGGCGAATGCTGTTTAAATGTGTTATATCAACACAAGTGTAATGACAGGCTCGATTCCTTCTTATTTTACTTCTAGCAAATTTGTTAAAAGCACTTCGGCGCCAAAGCTATCAGCATCGAAGTCTTCCCACAGGCGTGTAGTGAGTGTGCGTGGTTGGGGGCGACATCTACCGAGAATGCCAATTACAAAACACACCGATGCAATGCCATCCGAGGTAAAGCTTGCTATGCGTCTCCACTAGTTATTTGAATCGTCGTGGCAGCCTAAATATTAACTTCAAAGGGTTTGTTTACCCCACCCCCTTTTAATAATCAGTAACAAACGAAATATTAAGACATGTATAGTGGACGGAAAACTTGGCTGTCAAAGTCTGGCCCCCCAACAGAAATAACTGACAATGCCACAACAAACGGGGCAGTGTGAAAACGCCTTCCCACCAGACCATAAGCTAGTTATTATTACACTTAAATATTAAAATGGTTGTTACCATTTCCCTACAAGAAGTTGTCGAACACCAACACACATAAATAAAAATAAAATAACCCTTTTTTTGTAAAAAAAACAACAACTGTAACCTACACCAAAGAGCGTAGTAAGCCAGTATGAACCCCTTTCACACCAAATGGAAGCTTAGAAGGGTCCTTTTTTAAACTGGCGTAACTAATAAGGGATGGAGGGGGGAGGGGGAGGGGCAAGCATCCCCAAAAAACCAGTGAGAGGGCATAAAAATCCTTGGAAAAGTCGATTTATTAGCCATTTCCTACACACCGTTTTATTACGATGACGTTTTATTACGTCACGGAAAGCAAGAAAAGGTCAGTCTGGGAGAAGTCGGTCACTTAAACGGGGAATGACTGTAATATGGGGGCAAAGCAGAAGTCTGATAGCTTCACGTTCTACAACGGTGTTTCACAAGTTTGATATCTCATATTCGACTGTGTGACATTGTAATGACGTCAGAGCTTCACTGGTTTACAACATTTTCTCATATGATGTCTTGAACTTGATTGTTGCATAGGTCATAATGTTGCTCAGTATATTTATTGATGACCGGAAGCGGTTAACGCTTGCTAGAACCCTTTGAACCCGTTGATTGATGACGTCCTTATTGTTGACGGCACACTGAGTTGTGGACTGAATGTGGAAACACAGAGACGTCAGGAAGGATAAAAGTTGGAGGGGTGTAAACCAGAAATTTACCAACATAATTTCCATCTAGCCAAAACATTATATAATTTTTCCGACTGACCAAAAACTACGTAACTTTGCCGACAGATTTGCCAGCTGCCCAATCATTGGGGGGGGGGGACCCCCATTAAAACGTCCCTGTGAAATATGACAACAGCCTAGAGCAGATCGCAAAAATATACATTGGTGTAAAAGTCGAGCATTGCCTAGACTCGAACTATGCAGCACTAGGAATAACACCTTATTATTATGTGTAACTCTATACTGAAGCCAGTCATTGGGCTAGCAGCAAGGGGCACTGGATAAACATGGAGGTAAAGAAGAAACTGTCTTTCAGTGAAGCCGATGCTATGACAACGGATTTTTAAGGCCTAAAAAGCGAGATTCTTTTGATTTGTTCCGTTGCTGCAATTTCCAGCAAGTGGAATCTATTCTTTTCCTATTTACAACGTTAATATACAGGGTGGGGCAGAAAGGAAGGGCCACTCTTGCCAATCAAAGATGGTTAATGTTAGGATAATGAAACGTTGCATGTTATGTAGGCGAACGGGGGGGGGGGGACTAACCATGTTTCGATCACTGACCTTGACGCATATTTTCAAGGTCATCGTGATGCTAACTTTTTAACCATGCTTCGTAGAACCCTAGTGTAAATTAGAAACTTGTAGACATTAGTAAGACATGGCCATTGCAAAACACGGAACGAAATTCGGTTCGCTAATTTAGGAATTACGGAAATTGAAAGCATCATTCTCTTGTGCTGACCGAGTGGCTTTCCTGCCAAACAGTGAGTGTGAAATAAAGTCCAGTGGTCCTCAAAATACGTGAAGCCAGCTTGCAAACAAACAGCAACTGACAAACTGATGACTCGACACATTCTGCTACATTACACGTATAGAGAGATTGGTGCTACAAACTACAGCATATTATGCAAGTTGGCATAATTTAGTCACCGTGGTCATCTAGAAAATAAACCTAAAGTTGTCCATCCCTCATCACAAATTTGTTTTCAGAGCTGATCACGGTTACTGAATTATGCCCATTTGCGTATGCTGCCAACACCATTACCTACCAATTACAATGCGTTGTGTACGAAAGACCCTGGCAGAACTATTTGGCAGAAAATCCACTCGGTCAGCACAAGAGAATGATGCTTTCAATTTCCGTAATTCCTAAATTAGCGTACCGAATTTCGTTCCGTTTTTTGCAATGGCCATGCCTTGCCAATGTCTACAAGTTTCTAATTTACACTAGGGTTCTACGAAGCATGGTTAAAAAGTTAGCATCACGATGACCTTGAAAATATGTGTCAAGATCAGTGATCGACACATGGTTAGTTGGCCCCCTGTTCGCCTACATACCGTGCAAAGTTTCATTATCCTAACATTAACCATCTTTGATTGGCAAGGGTGGCCCTTCCTTTCTGCCCCACCCTGTATGTTTCGCAGTGTAAGGGATTGGACAAAACAACGATTTTTTAAGATTAAGAAAGCCGCTCTCACAGCATGGCTTCTCAAAGGTGTCGTTGTTTTTGCCTCCATTTTAATCCCGTGCCCCTTGTAACTAGCTCTCTAGATGCTTGCTCCGTAACCAACATGGCGTTATTGTTGTTTTTCTAGACCTAACCTTCCTAGAACTTTACCGACTGATGTAACATTACATGAAAATCAAATCGTCCTGAAAATTCGTTATAACGTGGATACGTAGCAGAAAAATTCGGCCAGTTTCTCTCAAACGATGGGAAAGAGCTCCAGTTACACCCAATAGTCCTCTTTCCTCGATTTCTTTATAAGCTCTTGTGAAAATAGTTTAGTATACAATCACAATAAAATGTTGACTTTCCACTTGTTTCAGAAGCCACAATGAAGTTCATTATTCTCATGACGTTGATGTCGTTGGTGACTGTATGTTCAAACGTCGTTGGCCTACCATCATCTTCTGGCAAGATTCCCAGAATGTTACCAACGTTACGGATCATGACGCTTAACGAATACTTGAGTCTGCGTGACGACGAGAAGGCGCATCTGATGCTACGTGATGACCAAACGGGATTGCTGACGGGCAACGAACTTCTAAGCGTCTTCTACGGTGCTTGCGGTGCAGTGCGGGGCGTCATTGGACTCCTAAGCAACCCCGTCTTCAGCGTTTTGGGAATCAGCGGTACAATCATGAACATGCCCACGCCCATTCCGTCCACCATCTTTAATCCTTTGGGAATTCCAGGTTTCTTCCAGAATATCCTCATGAACCTGCAAGATTCCATAGGTAGAAAGAAGCGAAGTCTTTCTGAGGAAATGGTCGTCAACAATTTCCGGTCTGCCATCTTCGAAATGAAAGAACGAAGCGCCCTGTTCGAACGCCTCCTGGAAAGAGAAGATGCAGGCGGCACCCTGACTGTAGGAAATATTGTTGACGCAATTGACTACCCTTGTCAGGCCCTTGACGTTTTCCACTCGTTCATTAACAATTCGACGTACGTTGGTTGGCTACAACTCGGTGAATGGCCCCTTCCTTTGAGGGATCCTTTACACAAACTCAATCTGCTAGGAATTCCAGGGAAGATATTTTCATCCATTTTTGGCCGCTAAAGGCTAAACTTTAACAATTCCTTAGAATTTCCAGTTTTCCTTACGAACAAACCCTGATCAACAATGCAAGACAATTATAATTTGTGTACAGTTAGGATTTTAAAATAAGGTGGATTTACATTCGAAATGATGACGTTTTGACCTTGCAGACGTTTTGGTACATAAAGTGTGGAAAAGGAATCAGTAAAATAACCTGGTATCACCATACTATTGTTACAAACGATGTAAAGAAAATATTTGAATGCAAAGGGATGCATCAAAAGTAAAATTTACAGATGCTCGTAATAAAAGTTTCGTAATAAAAAAGAAAGAATTTGTTTTCAGTTTTAATATACCATTCCTTTTATTTACGCGTCCAAATTGTATGTGAATATGGCACTTAGCCTATATGTGAGATTTCTAATGTTCTAACAATATCGTTCGCGGTCAAGACCCTTTGGATCTGTGGAAAATTTTCGCACCTACTTTTGCTCTAAAAATCCCTGAAGAGTTAACGTTGGCGTAATTGTGGACATTATGAATAATTTCCATGAATAATTATTTTGATGATACCTTTCTTATTCATGACGTTCAACCGCGTTGAAGGAGAAGGGGAAGGAGATTGCTTCTTCAAGCCAAGGCTGACTGAGGTAGAAACCCGTGTCTAGCATCCTGGCTTGGAGCTGGTAAACAAATCCTGCAGCTTTTCTTCTAGAAGACCTTATGACGTGGTATGGAATAAGAAGCTATAGTTACAGCATGCCCACTCCCCGTGTATACAATCACCATCTCCGGCTTCTGTAAAAAAGGTAATGTTTAGAAAATGTTCGAAAAGTATGTGATGCCATGTATTATCGAGTTAACGAACTGCGTAAAACTCAGTTTTATTCATCATGTAATTCGTAATTTCATCAGAAATAACATCTCTAATTTTGTCACCCCCTTCTTCCCCCCCCCCCCCATTGCTCCCCTTTTGGGGTTTTAACCGTTTCTGCCGCTCTTTACACCGCTTTCTTATTATCCCCTTTTTTACGCCACCGCTCCAGTAAATGTCGGCCATTTTTTTTCAGAAAAGGAGCACTTTTCTATAAGGGCAGGAGCCGACGCACCCCCCCCCCCCCCCCCCGCCGGTGTGTGCACGTTTCTGGTGTTATGGAAGTATTGCCCCTTTTGCTAACATCGATTACCAAATAAATAGGTTTTAGTTTAACCATAGATGAGAAAGTTAGCGAGATATCGCATCATACGTCTTTCAAGCCTACTTGGCGCCCTGGCGGTTTGTCCTTCGTGCTGCTTCGAAAGCTGCTAGTACTGCCTGGGCAACATGTAGACTTGGAAGTGATTATCACGCGTTATCTCATTAACTTCTCGTCTCTGATTAAACTATTACGGGATATGTAGATTTAGTTCTCTCTTTCAAAATTAGCTGCAGGACGAAATATGAACTTTGAAAATGTAAAATTACCACCTTGGTTGAATTATTTAACCTTTATTTGTGTGCACGAGAAACCTATTTATTTGGTAGTTACTGTTTGTAGATAGGGGCAATATTTACTAAAATTAACAAAATTTCTGATGAAATTACGAACTACATGACGAATAAAACTGAATTTTACGCAGTTCATTATTAACTCGATTATAGACGGCCCTACGTACTTTTCGAACATTTTGCTAAACTTTACCGATATTTGTACAAAAGCAGGAGCTGGTAATTGTATACACGGGAAGTGTCCATGCTGTAACCCAAGCTGTAACTATCGCTTCAAAACCTTATCAAAACCTTAGAAAAAATTAGCGACGTTTTTCTTGATGGAATCATATTACGAACTGCATGATGAATGACAACTGACTTTTTCGCAGTTCGTTAAGGGTGAGCCATACTAGAAAAATTCGACCCGAGCCGAGGATACAACTTGTATTCCAACTCGGTTCGTTGTTGTCGTCCATTCTGGAAAAACTCGAATCCGGGGATGAACCTCGATTCTGACATTCCAATATGAGCAGAGACAATAACGCCATACGAGGCTAGCATCTGTAGCCGGTCGTTGAGCTAGCTACAAGGTGCACTGGACACCTAAACATTAAAATAGTTTGTCAAGCCAGTGCTGTGAGAACTTTAGCCTTTGATGCGCTCCCAGCCGAAGCCATTAGCGCCAAATGCTGTGAGAACGGTTTTCTTCGGGTATATCCAGTACCCCTTGCAGTTAGCTCAACGATCGACTCCAGATGCTAGTCTCGTATGGTGTAATTGCCGATGCTCTCTGTACCGAATTTATTCTTTCGGTAGCATAAACCATTTTTAAGCTGTATGCTTTTAAAACCTGAAAACCATTTCTACTCAGTGACCCACAGTTAAGGCACGTTTAAGCAACAAACAGGACGAAAGCCAAATGGGCTCGAGAAGGGTTAAATACATACGGATGCAAACCTATTTACGCTGCCTTTTGGACTACCTGAGCGGAGAATTGAATCCACGACCTTTAAAACCACACGCTACGTGTCAGTGTTGGACCTCGGCGTTTGGTTTCAAAGGTCGTGTGTTCAATTCCGACATTCCCGTCAGTCTGACATTTAAAGTGCACTATCACCGATTGAAAGTCAGGACAATCTGGCAACATCTAGCACTTGGTTGCACCAAGCGAAGGAATTCATAACGGCATTTTTTTTTAACGAAACAAGCAAGCCACGACCTCCTTAATTATAATGTGAAAATTTGAGTGAAAATACACGATCACCTGGGAGTTAGTTGTAAAAGTTAACAATATCACTGCCGCTCGGTGGCGCCATGGGCTTTTCGTTCACTTTTTAATCGATGATCGTGCCACTGTAAGTCCAAAAGGCAACGTAAATAGGTTTGCACCCGTATTAATTTAACCAACGACTCGCCTTTGCATTCTCGCAACTATAGAAGCTAGAAATCATCTGATATCTAAACATGGCGACCGTTTTAGCTTTGCCGGGTCGCAACGAAACAGTCAATAATGTGAGTTCAGAAGCGACTGGCAAAATTGTTTCGTCAGGAGGAATTGTTTATATCGTTTTACCACGGATTTTAAAAATGCAAGCATTCACTCACACGATGTCGGATTGAGCTAATGCAGGTAGTGTTGTTGCCCATGGCAACGACGCCCTTGCCATCGCGATGAAATTCTAGTTGCGAGAATGCAAAGGCGAGTCGTTGATAAACGCGCCCTCAGTTAAACCCATTTTAACAAATTAAATAAAGAAACTTGCAAACTCGGGTCGACTCAACTCAAGAGTAAAATTATTAGTCTTCTGTACAGTCGAAACGGCTGGGAAGACTATAGCAACGACTTTGTCCGTCCGTCGTTGCCTTTTTCAATTCCGGAACGGTATAGACCACATAGAGGCAAACGGTTTTCACCATTAGATTAAGCGTCCAAAAATTTGTTAAAAAACACGGCAGATTAAAACATGGTTGCTTCCTTTATAGGTAATAGACTTTCTCGACGTAACTCAATGAATCGACAACATTTGATCACCGCATTTAACCACTACAGGAAGACACACAACCGTAAAAACATAAGGATTTCGTTAACGAAACATGTTAGCTTCATTTACCATCGTCCCGACACCGTGTTGCATGGATGAATAGGCCTACTGTTGAACCAAATTCTCAATTAGCTGCTGTTAAAACGGCAGGTAAAAAAAAATTAGGTCTAAAAGCTGACAATTAGACCTTAAATCACGTTACCACGGCAACATCAAGTCTCAAAACCGTGTTGCATAAATGAATAGGCTTACTCTCGAACCCAATTCTCCGATAACTGCTACTTAGGAAATTAAAACGGCAGGTAAAAAGTAGGCCTAAAAGCTGACAATTATGCTTAAAATCTTACATATTTTTAACCGGCAATTGCGATGGTTACTATTTTTAGTTTATAGGATAACAGAGAACGCTGTTGCAATGCGAGATACGAGGTGGGTGCCTCAACATTTTTGAAAGTGGCGGAAGTGTACAGAAGACTGGTTGTGACTAGATAGTCGCTGCAGCCGCTTGTTCTCCTAGCATCCGTCCCAGAGATGCATAAACCAAGGGAAAATGCGTTTATGTTTGTGAGAAGTTGGTTCTTACAAAGAAAGAGCAATCGAGGCGCCATTTTTGTCTCGCTCTGACGCTGTAGACGCTTTAGGGAGCGACACGTACAAAATCTGGTGAGTATCTTCAGCAGCTTGTTCCGGGTCCGACTGAAGAACGCCTGTACCTTTCAATTAGATTTTTTAGTATGCTACCTAAACAAATATAATTTGCTTTCGACAGCTTTGAAGCAAATTCGGAAGTGAAGTCTAGACGTCAGCTGGCAAAGCACTCAAATCGCTTTTCGAAGATGTTCCACTACTTGGGATGTTTTTTTTTTCCCCCCAGCAGTTTACCGGAAGTACACTTGTAGCTTCCGTTGGGTGAATGGACAGTACCAGACTTTGCGAAATACGATGTAAAATGACGAAATATTGCGCAGTTGCGAAAAAAACATGCGTAATTATTAGATTTTTGAAGTAGCTAACATTATCGATTTAAAGCATGAAAAACAGGCTGAGTTGCTCAAAAATCCTGGCTACAGCAATACCCTGGTATAGCGCAAACTGTTCACACGACCGTTTTTATCCACGTCGTTTAATTCTGAAAGGAGCACTGCCGAAAACTAAGTTTCCTTGGCATCAAGAGCTTTGCGGGCAGTAGCAGCCGAATGGTCAGAGTCGTGTTTTCTAAACCAAGTGGACACTGGTTCCAATCATACTGCTGACCAGTGATAAGCTACAGCCAGTGAAATAGGGAGAGTCAGGATGTTGGCTTCACTGCTGAACTGTCTTATGCATAAGACATAGTTTTTACAGGTAGCAGTGTGTTTAGTAACCACCAGTCTAATCCACTAATCACCACGTGCCATTTTTAAGTACCCAACTAACTCCAACAGCAGTGATTTTGGTGAGATTAGGTTGGTGGTCCTGGGGCGAGTTGCTCGTCAAACACGAACGTCGAATATAACGCGATTTTGACGGAATCGTTGGCCACGTCGTGTGCAAACATGGCAACGATTACGTCAAAATCGCGTCATATTCGACGTTCGTGTTTGACGAGCAACTCGCCCCTGGAATGCACTGAAAGAAAGAACGTTGTTTGCAATCGATCGGCTACTTCATTAATGTGGACTGAATGGTAGCCGATCATGAACACATTCTTGCTGCCTTTCCCTACATAAACGTCCATTTTCTCTGACCGATAAGCGACATATGACCCTAAAAAACGAAATAATGGAGGACTGATTATCGACCATATCCTTTCATGGCCATTTGTGTGCGAATACGGAAAAAAAATATTCGAATATTCGCAAAAAAAATATTCAAATATTCGTTCAAATTTGTTTTCCGTTTTTAGGCCGACCCGTCTCCAAAATTACGTTCTTCATTACGTTTTTCGTTAGTCTACTGGCAATGCAAGGCCTACGTAATATAACCAAAAGTTTAATTTATTCTACAATAGGCAAGGCAATTAGGAAGCCATACACAACACAACCCAAAAAACAAATGCTGAATTGCCAATTGTAGTACGGAATGACCAAAATAATTCACCAAGGTGGATTTCCCTTTCAAATATGATATTGAAGTTGACATCCTTCATCAACTGGCTACCATGGACCTGGTTGACTTCTCCATTCTTTAGTTCTCAAATGTTTATGGGAGAACTGCTGCGCGCATGTGTACTAGCCATCCCCCCCCCCCTACTTCCCCACCCACTTGCACGAGTGAGCAATCCAAAACGCATGGATCATTCCCGCAACAGATTAGTTGAGAGGGAAGGAAGGGAGAAGTAAAGAAAGCACGTTGCGGACTGACTGGGACTCGAGAACCAACAGAAAAACTTAAAGCCAACCCTAAAAACGAAAAATTATACAGAACTCTTTTTTCCGAAAATTCGAATGGAATATATCCTATTCGAACATGCTCTTAATGAACGAATATTCGAATATTCGTCTGACCCCTAGTGTGCTCTTTCTAATGGGGGCGATAGAAAGCCTCTTCTGTAAGATTTAATACATCATAACATGTAAGTCCTAGAAAGAGGCGACAAATTCTCAAATACCTGTGGTCGTTACAATGCCAGTGATATCCTCGCATCAAGCAACTTTACAAACTGAAGGCCTCTATTGCCAATCTTACCTTACGGACCCCTCAGTTGGTTCGCCATGGGCGCCAAGGGGACTAGCTATACGGTTCAAGAGGATTAAGCACAAAAGCAAAATATTGGGCGAAGCATTGCAGGGAAGCTTAAGGGGAGTTTTTAAAGTCAGCGGCTTGCGACTCGCTTGCAAGCGGAAACGCTGCGCGTTTGTTATTTCAATGGGAAAGCGTTGGCCGCGGCCAAGCGACTCGCAAGCCGCTGACTTTAAAAACATCCCTATATTTGTATTCATTTCGTGTTTTTTTAAGGGGGGGGGGGGAGCTGGCGGAGGATCGCAGGGAGTGAGGGGGCGACTGTTTTGTAGAATGTTTTGTAATTGGAATCTTTCCATGTTGGATTGTCACCAACGCATTTAGTTAGCATAAGTGAACGCCAAGTTTCGTAACGTCTAATAAAACAGCTGTTAAATTCCAGGCTCTTTCCCTCTAATGCTCCCTCCCCCTCCCACCCGAATGGGGGGTGGGGAGCGTTAGAGGGAACGAACCTCGTCGCAAGGCATGTATTGCAGGCTGAATTCTTAAAACAGGCTTTGTAAACGCTTCGAAGAAATAAAACTGCTGAATTTGAGCAGTTTTACAGAGCTCCGAGGGTCTCAAATCGACCCCAGGAAGGCAAGGGTGGAAGATGCCACCACCCCCCCCCATTCACCCCAAAGAAAATCAATTATTAAGGCTCTAATTTGCCTTTGTAAATGTTGCAGGAAGCTTTTAACGAGACAACGAGGCGAGTTTTCTCTTCGTTGAGCTACCACGAACGAATGTGGTGTAGTCTGTCTCTGGAGCTGATAGCCATGCTGACCGGGATCCTTTTGTGAAAACTGACAATAGGTACCACTTGACTGGAGTTGCGTACGTAAACGTGGTCCCTATTTTCACTATAACAAAACAAAACACAAATAGAAAAGTATGAACTTAAACAATTTTCAGCTCGTGCGTTTGTATGGGCCATTCTGTATATTAAAGTGGCACTATCACCAACTGAAATGCGAACGAAAATACCATGGCGCCATCTAGTGGCAGTGATATCGTTAACCTTTATAGCTTGCTTCCAGGTGCACGAGGACGAACCAAATTTTCACCCAGTAATAAAGGATGTCGTGGCTTGTTTTTTTCGTTAAAAGAAATGCCTTTATGCATTCCTTCGCCAGATGCAAGCAAGAGCTAGATAGTACTACATAGCGCTAGATGTTGTCAGATTTCGTCTGCTTTCAATCGGTGATAGTGCCACTTTAAGGAGGAGAGGAGGTGGGCAAGGCCCAAGGGCAAGGCATTATTTGCCAATGGCTCCGCCTAACGCAGATACACCACTGAGTGGCCCCCCTCCCTCCAACTTCTAAGACCTCTTACCTAAATTCCATTTTTTTTTGCCTTTCCCTTCCATTCCCTCCAAAACAAAATTTCCCTCCACTGATAAATGCAGCTTATAATCCAAGAAATTTAAGCTCTAACCAGTCTCATCCACAATCCGAGTGTATTCTACCATTCTTTATTTAGC
>JAHWFP010174549.1:78737-104354 GCA_023313725.1 Lithobius niger
CTCATGGCTTACATGTCTTTTTCTAATATCTGTTCCTTTAGGGCTTTAAGTTTTTTAAGGCTTACATCCGTATTTTATACGCTTAAGCGTTTTTTAATACTAATATCCCTTTTTTTTTCTTGTTTCAGGAAGAATAACGCAGAAAGAACACTGTAATCACCTTAAAATAACTGTTATAAGAGAGTCTTTTCCATGGCTGATTCGTTTTATGCTGCTAAGAATGACTTTTACACCAAATTTCATGTTTTTAGCTTGATCTGTAAGAATTTGTTGCCCATACCCCTGGGAGGCATCACGGAGGGGGGGGGGGGTTCTGGGGGGGAAGGCGCTGAAGGCTCTTGGGGGTATTTCATAGGGGTCCATGGCTGGTTCTATTTTTACTGTTAAGAAAGACTTGTGTACCAAATTTCATGTTTTTAGCTCGATTTGCAAAAATTTGTTACTCCACTTAATGATTTCTGCCTAGTGCTCTACAATAATAATTGCTCTGCCGACGAGAATACTGCAGTCACATCAAAATCGGGTTCAAAAGGCCCTGGTCGGTGTTAATACCTACATTTTAAGCTACACAAATTGAAAATCGGTTCATTGGTTCGATGTCTAGGTGAGAGCAAAAGTTTTAGCCCATTTGGCTTTCCGTGTCAAGAATATTGTAGTTACATTAAAATAGCCTGCGAAAGGCCCTAGGCCATGTCCATATCTACGTAAGCTATAGAACTTGAAAATCAGTTCAGTGGTTCGGTCTCCAGGTGAGGGCAAAGAGTCCCAACAACAACAACAACAACAACAACAACAACAACAAGAAATGGCCATACTGTGAACACCGAACGGTTCGATTGTTGTCATTAAAATTTGGAATGCAGTGAAATAGTTGCGACACCACCCCAAATACCGAATTTAGTTGGTCTATGTTAATTCTGGGTGAAACTATAGGAGTTCAAAGTTTGACGTTTAACATGGAAGTTCATGCTGAGGCTTCATAAGGACCGCGGTCCTTGATACAACATTAAATGACTGTCTCTTCCCCGGTTTTTAATGTCCAGTGCCTTTTTTTTTTTGGCAGTTGCGTGGTTTTAATTAACGGCTTTTGCAATAGTTGAATGCTGCAGCCCAATCTTTGTTCGTGCCCTGACATTAGTTTGGGATAATTTTGGGCTATCAGGTAAATTTTGGTCCAGATGATAGTCTCCGGTCACTGGTTAATCTTAGTGAGTGGGTCAGTCCAGATCTGTTGTCAGTAGATACCTCAGCCTTGAACATAAGTGGATCACTGGTTGGATTTCGGCCAGCTGCACCTCACGGACCAAAGAAGTCTTGAAATGGCTTCACTAGAACCAGATCATCTCTTCAATTTGTTTGTCAGCATTTCGGAAGAATCTAGTTCTAAGTAGCGCTAACAAATTTGGGGGCTAAGCTGATTTTGAAGAAGGAGGCTTTTATTCACACTGTTGTATTCTGGATGCATCTTACAACCAACCGAATAATCTCCTTTACAAAAAAGTAAAGATCCAATATCTACCCCAAAACAAAACTTGTTAAGGATTTCCGCCAAACTTTTCGGCGGTGTGGAGTGGTTGCATCAAAGCTCTTTCGCCAAGCTAATCCCACCGACTAAGACTTCAAACGTTAAATGAAATAATTGACAATTGCGCAGTAAGCAATCTTCATATATTTCATTTGACCTTCGAACTATTACTCGGTTGGATTAGCTTGGCGTTTGATATCACGACTTGACACGTCTGAAAAGCTTGGCTGGAATTCTTAACAAGTTTTGTTTTGGGGTAGATCTCCTTTACAGAAAAGTAATACCGGTATCGTTCGTTTTGTAGTCGAGTTGAAACTCTGCACGTGTCGAAGTCACAGAGAATAAAAAAAGAAAAATAGTTCAAACTACTAAAAGACGCCGACGGTTCTTTTACGGCAGCGGATATGACGGACACAATTTCCGACTCCGATTCCAACTGAAGTTCTACTTTGCCGGAAAGAACGGGGGAAAAAAGCCGACCCAAACGCAATATAAAACCTTTTACTGCAGAACAAAAGACTTGTCGTTATTTACCGCTGTGGGTCAAGAGACGCAACCTTTCCCTTATGTAAAAAAAAAACAAAAAAAAAACCAAGAAACCAAACAAAATAAGTGTCATTTTACGAGTGTGTAGGCGTACACCATGGAAAATATTCCAGATAGGTGGCCAATAAACAGCACTTCGTGCAAGTTGTACTGCTTTAATACAAGACCGCATAACCATCTTGCTTTAAACCATACCATTTTCCGAGCATCCTTAAAATACAAGCGAGAATTTTTGATTTCCGCAAAACGAGCACCATGCTCGACTTACACTGAAAAAACCAAACCTTTCTACTCAGTAATTATATAAATCAGAGCTTTACTCGTTTCTGAATGGTCATCGATAAACAAACTACGGATCTTGATAGTATATTTCACTTAGAGCAAACTGTTTGCTTGCATCGAATTCTGCCCATTTAGGGAAATGACGTCATCTTCGTTAATCATCGGACTTTTACGGAAACACGAGGGGGTTTGGAGTAGTTACGTCCGTATTTAGGAAATGACATCCTTTTCGTGAATCCTTAGACTTTCACGCAAACAGAAGAACCTACTCGTTAGGATAACTTGGTGAATCAGTGGCATTAAAATGAGCTTTAGGCCTACTTAATACGAAATAAGGGGAGGAAATGAAAAAATGGAAGTGAGAAGGAAGGACGGTGGAGCGGAGGAAGGATGAACAATGTAGGTGCAACTCTCCCCACCTCGGGGAAATAACCCTTCCCGTTCCCACATATACTCTCATGCTTCCCCCCTCCTGTATGCCAACACGTAATTAAAACTTCGTTGTTTCAATAGCTAATAGGCTTTCTCGATATAACTCAATGAAATAATAACATTTGATCGTCGCATTTAACCACTACAGGAAGACACACGCCCGTAGAAAACAAAAGGATTTAATTTACGACGCACAGTAGCTTCATTAAAAAAAACTCCCAACGCCGTTTTGCATGAATGAATAGGCCTGCTCTCGAACCCGTTAGCTACTACTTAAATTAAAAAGGCAGGTAAAAAAAATTAGGCCTGAAAGCTGAAAATGAGGCCTAAAATCTAAAACTAGGCCTAAATGCTAACACATTTTTAACCGTCAATTGTGGTGGATACTACTTTTAGCTTATATAATAGAGAATGCTGCTGCAGTGCGTGATAGGGGTGTGTGCCTCGGTATTTACGTTGAAAAAAATTGTTGGAAGTGTACAGAAGACCGGTTGTGATCACGTAGTCGCTGCAATGCAACCGCTTGTTTATGCGATGTACACAGGCTCTTATCACTCAAGACGTTAAAAATATGTCATTTTATTAATTCACCAATTTAATCACGATACCGATTTTTTTTTAAATTTACACAAGATTTTGCAACCACAGATGATTGCCTAGAAAGTGTAAATTACTGCGAACAGGAACAATTTTGAAATGCAATTTAGCCTCAATCACAGCTTGTTTATTATACTGTCATTGTAAATACCACAGGCTCAGGTTTAGTTATTATATCGAAACTGGCAACAAGCTACAGCCTCCGATTTCACATGTTCCCATAGTTGACTAGGATATAAACGTCGAAAGCATCGTAAATTTTACGCCAGAGCTTGTTATTGCTTCATTTATAGTTTAGAGTTACGTGCATCTCCGGAGTGCGGGGAAACATCAAACTTTAAATTGGTTTCGGCAAGATATTCTGCACGTGCATTCCACATCAATTTCCGGGATTGGGAAATCACGTGGAAATGCAAGCCAGCAGACGAGCAGTTGGCAAAAGCGGTCAACAGGAGCCAACATGTCCAAAATATACGAATAAACACATTGCCTAGGAGACTATCAAACATCCGCATATGGACGCTGGGCAGCTACAGATGGGAATTTGACCTTGATGAGATTCTGTTAGCGGCTTGAATTAACTCGGGGAAACCAGGATTTAAAACGTAAACAACATCATGATTCAGGTCTAAATTGGAATGTGGTTCCTAATCTACTATCACATCGAAAAGCTAATCAGTCACGTTATTACGGTTTTCTACAACGAAATTCGACAACTGTGAGGTATACTGGCATTCAGACCTCACACAAAAAGAAAAAAAAAAGGTTTAAATAAACTTTATTTAAAAACAAATGTGTATTATATAATACGCATTATATACGCATTGTAATATATAGGCTACGTGGAAAATTAATTTTCAGCGGTCTGTGTAAACTGGTTATCTGTATAGTGATATAGTAAAGTATGCCAGACATGTATCTTGACAAATAGTTCAATTCGAAGAACGGAATGCGATAACTAAGTCATAGGAGTTGAATCTTTTGATGACATTACTTGTGACGAGCGGCACCCTTAAAGGGGTCTCTAACCGGCCTCTTATTATTATGCCACTTTGCCCCATACAGGTAACAAAATTAACTTCTAGAAGTCATATTCATCAGACATCCCCAAGTTGGCTTCTTTTCTCATCATTCCGCTGTTGTATGTGCTCATAAGCTTTTGATAAAGACGCCTTTTATGATAAAACGAAAACGAGCCACATCATCATATTCGAGCTAGTTTGTGATCTTGAGTGTTTTCATGCAGTGCCTTCAGGGTAGGCCTACGCGTTTGGCCTAGATGCCAGCCTAGTCAAGCGGGAAATCGAAACACCGCAACCTTTTGAATAAAACATGGCGGACACCCTCTGCCCCACGTTTTCCCCCACTTTTATTCACCCGAATCTTTTTCAACGATAACTCAAACACGTTGTTAATAATTGAGTTTTGAGTGTTTATTGAGTGGCTGATTAAAGCTTTTTAAAACCTTAATAACGGGAGAATTACACATTCTGTGTGACTCGACAATTTTAAAAAACAAAAACGATTCTCTTTGACTAAGTTGGGAATTCGGTGGAGACAACATGAGACTTGACGCAGTATCAAGCAAATCTCCGACGTTTGAATATTTTATCACGGTGTAATCTCGTCGTGTCGCGTTAAGCTTTTCGTGTCAGAGATGGAAATGGGTCATTTTTTCGACCCGTGACCCACCTGACCCACTCGAGCCCTGATCCGCACGATAAAGAACAAAACGTGACCCTGCACCGACCGTGACGCTATGGGAAAATAATACAGTATGCAATGTGAGTTTTTAGCTTTCTGGGGGAAACAATTTTTAAAGAGTAACAACAATTATTTT
This sequence comes from Lithobius niger, assembly GCA_023313725.1. NCBI lineage: Eukaryota > Metazoa > Arthropoda > Chilopoda > Lithobiomorpha > Lithobiidae > Lithobius > Lithobius niger. The sequence goes on from JAHWFP010174549.1 coordinate 83,960, forward strand.
TAAAGAATACTAGTAAGACTATACTGATTACGGTGGGTCGATGGGTGAACGGTCTTAACCCATTTTACCCACCGATAAAAATGTGATCCATTTGACCCACTGACGCATGAATCAGTTCCATCTGTGTTTCGTGTCTGATTCTCTCGTTTCACCAAGTGTTGATAAGTCTTGCGCAATTCTGAAATTTCCGCTATTAATAATAATAATAGTATTTGTCCAAAAAACGAATGGGACCATGGATGTGCTTGACATCCTCTGATACCTGGCCTAAAGTTAAATTACACATCTAAAAAAGAAACATACACGTTCTATTTTCTTAAGATAATTAAATGCAGCATTTACAATAAAAATAAAACGAAGCTATAAAAAATGCGCGGGTCTAAAAGAACCCAGTGTTAGAATTTTTATATGGAATGAAATGCACATTTTTTTCATAAAAAGAAGCGTGCCATAACCAAGGATACCAAAATATGTCCTTATTAAAAAAAATGCATATAGAGTAAAACAAAAAATTATGTACAATAAAAAAGGTATAATAGAGTTAAAATGAATAACGTTGATAGGCCAACCTATTTAAAATTTTTCCTGAAAACAGGCACAGAACAGCTGGCAATAACCACATGGGATGGGAGAGAGTTCCATGTTGCAACTCTTCGCTGTCCAAAGAAAAATTTCCACAGTCCAATCTTGCATTTCCAACAACTTAAAATTATGACTTTTGTTGTTTCACTATTGCCACGAAGGTGGAACATCTCAGAGTAATTGAAGTCTAGAGTGAAAATATTTCCATTTAAGATAGTAAAAAAACAATATTTTTCAAGATTAAATTTAGTCATTGATTAAAATTTAATACTACTGATGAAAATCTAAAAAATCAAAAACATAATACCGTGAGTGTATTGATCGATACACTCATCATAATACCAAAAAAAAACCATGAAAAACAAACCGATATCCGGAACACTTCACAGAATAGAAATTGTTCATCCACACGCTAAAAAAGCGACATGACATTTTCACTTAGCCTGGTAAACAACACAGGGCCTACGAACTTGATACTTCTACTCAGTTAATCAACAAGCTAATATTGTAATTAAACTTTTGGGAGGGGGGGGGGGGGTGGGATGATGTAAAGTACGACAGAAAAAACTGCATGTGAAGATTTGATAACCAGTAAGGATGGATCGACCAGCTGTTTTTCACCTGAGCCGATCATTAAAAGAAACTGGGTTTTACAGTTAAGCTGCAACGCCACACCTTAGTTTTATGTTAAAAATCTAGCTTAGGCCCATAAAGCTTTTTTATTTTTGCTTTAGAAACCAACCTGATGACGTATTAGCCAATGAAACTCACGAGTGCCTACCCATTACAAGTCACACGCGTCATCGTTAACAAAAATGCAGATACTACTTGAGTTGTTGTACCATTCTCTTAAATAGGTCCAGGACGTTATAGCCGTCGTATTTGCAGACGCCTGGCTCAAGTCTTTAGGTTCTCTGAGAAGAAGACCGGTATTATTCCGAAAATCTGAACAGTAAGTAAAAAAAAAATCAAAACTAGGAAAACGGGATTAAATGGTCACGGTGGCTGGATGGTGAGGGTGCTCAGTAGTCTACCTGCTTCAAGTATGTCGATCAGAGCTTAATTAGTAACTGGAAAGGGAACCCTGTGAATGTTAAAGTATCCTACCAGTGTTATTGATTAGTTTAGTATGAGAGACTATCAACCAGCTCTGACCTCCAATTCTAACTATTTTGGACAATCTTTCGGTCCAGCTGTGATTAGAGCTTTCCCGAATTTTGCCCCTTTTCTTACTAGGCTTTCTTATCCTCTCAAAAGGTCTGGTAGGGTTCAAAGTTAAGCCTATTCAGGCCCACAAGCATTATAATTATTGCTCAAAAAGTAAACTTAACTAATTATCCGGGAAGTCCTGGGGTTCGAGGCCCAGTCAGGGCAGTTAAATTCTCTCAAAGCCAGTCTTTAATGCAGAATGTTTCCTTCGTTAACTTTGTCATTTATATTTTCTTGCATTACGTCTAGTTGGAGGCCAAGAAGCAAGTTGCTTTCCCTCCTTGTGAGCGTTTGTGGCTTTTAGGTCACCACTGAGAAAGGTTGAACAACTTCTAAGGTCGGCTGGAGCCTGCAGCCATGTTCGCCCCGGTGCCGCAGTGGTTAGCGTGCCCGGCTAGTAAGCGGGAAATCCTGGGTTCGAGTCCCAGTCGGGGCAGTTGTCTTTCCTTTCTTTCTCAGATAAGTGTATCTTGTATCCTCACAATGCCAGTCTTTAATGCACGCTGTTTGCTTCGATAATCCTTTACCTCTGAGTTATTCCTTATGTGTGGGTGGTCTTTTACGCCCTTTTCAGCCTTGTCTTTTTTTTGGGGCCCCCCCCCCCCACGCCTCCTTTTTTTGCGGCATTCACATGTAAAGGTGCAGAAAGCGACGATTCGTTCGGCTTTCCTGCACGTCACGTTAGCTAAAACAAGGACTCGGTTTATTTATTTAGTTCGCATTATAATTAGTTTTTCTTTTTATTTGCCTTCCTGTTCGCCTATACACTGCATATTTTCTAAATTAGCGGAGGAATGACCTTTCAAGGCCGGTGACAGAATTTCCCGGGCCTGCAGGTATGCAAACTGGGTGAAGTGGCCCTCTTTTTTTTTGGGGGGGGGGGCCAAGGTGGTCTGGGGGAGTGCTGTAAGTTTGCCGAGCCTCGGAAGCCAACACGTTTTCCGTGTTCGATGGTCTTGACAGAGTTTTACATGTTAATTGGCCGAGTGATCGAAGCGAGGGAGCTCGAATACTCGACTGAGTTTGGCTTTTGTCTGCATTTAGAGCACGAGAACGTCGGCAAATTTGTTATGATTGGTTGAAATTTCATGACATGGTGAGCTTTTGTGGATGAAATTCCTGAGTTCGAAAAGGAAATTCTACCTCAGATATTTGTGGAGACATTCGGATTTTCTGTTGGACGGCTAAGCCGATTTTTTGTAGCAGCTGTACGGGGACCACGCTCTGCAAGTCTGGGGTCCCGACGATAACATGAAAAACGCAAAGCTTGCCGTGTTCGCTTGGTGTAATCTAATGTATTAAAGCATCTATCGCTCGGTAGATTAATGATCTTAAGGATGGTATAAAATTCTAGACGAATTAAACGTTAGTGATAGCGAAAAGTCGGAATAGTATTAGCACAAAAAGGTAATGATCAAAAATAGAAAGCCAGTCGAATGCACATAAAATACGCAATTTGCAACGTTTCGAAATAATACTCGCTTCGTTATCAAGCAATAAAAATAAAAATACAGCTAAGAATCCATAGTCAAGTTAAATATTTTAAAATCCATAAAATATAAAAGCCTAAGCACAAGAATAAAACTAATTTTAAAAATGGACCTAAGGCAGCTTAGAGACAGCCAGTAGGGTACTTGACCTCTCACCTGCTACTGGCAGTTTCTACGCTGGTTTAGGTCCGTTTTATTTATTAGTTTTATTATTGTGCTTTGGGTTTTATGTTTTTATGGATTTTAAAACATTTAACTTGACTGTGGCTTCTTAAGCGTATTTTTTTTATCTTTATTTTTAATGCTCGATAACGAAGCGGGGATAGCCTTAAAAAGTTGCAAAGTTTGTATTTTGTGTGCATAAACAGGACAGAAAGCCAACTGGGCTCGAAAAGTGTCAAATAAATACGGATGCAAACCTATTTACGTTGCCTTTTGGACTTAAATGTCAGACTGCCTGAGCGGGTAATCGAACCCACGACCTTTGAAACCATAGGAAACCGTAGAAGCCATAGGCCATGTGGCAAATCCAAAATGAATCGCAAACACGAACTTCTAAAACGACGTCATTTTGACGTAGATCGTTGGAATTACCTAGCAAAATTGTCCATCTCACCTTTTGGCATGGCTTCATCTCGCAGCTTGTCAAACCGCCAAAGTGATGCTTTTACCACACCCGGCCTGAGTAATTCCCCCAATTTTTTTCCACTCCACCCCTGTTGAACAGGGTGAAGTTACGTAACTTTCTGTTAGGATGAGCGAGGGTGTGGCTTTCCTGCAATACGTGGTCAGCCTACACGACATCATATCCTTATTTTTATAATAGGAATTTGATAGAAATAAAGTTCGTGTGACATCCCTACTGCGACAGCATATTTGGTGAATTCGAACTTCGTTATAAGCCTTATCTACGGTTCATCACAGTGTTTATTTTTTTTCAATAAAATAAAGTACGATAACTGTTTAATTATTGTACTTTTGTGTAAGGGGCCGAAATAATTTCTCAGGAGGAGGGGAGGGTTACCTCCCCCCCTATAAATTATGCCATGCTCCTACCAAAATTAAAATATGAGTATTATTAAAAAAATTAATTTAGGTTGCTTTGGTACCGTATTTTTAATTATTACCAAATTTTGTATGCATCATTCGTCAAATACTCGACAAATACAAAACAGCTTCAGTAGACCAACAAAATTGTCAATTAGGTTTTAATCCTCGCATAATTAATATTTCGTATCATAAAAGCCTTGTGTATTTTACGTCTTTTTCAGTATTTGTCGATTTTAGTTTCACTTCGATTCTGCTGGTTCGTTATTTCTCACGATTTCTTTTTGGGGTTGGTTTAAGGAATTTTAACCTTAGCCGAGTTCTGTGTATTAAAACCCTCGCTGTACATATCTTATTTTGTACGTTGTATTCTTTCTTGTATTAAAGCATTTAGCCTATCTTAAGGCCTTCGCTCCACGGAGACCTAAAATTTGTTAGCGCTTCTCACAACCATGTTCTCTGAAAGCCAAATTCAATGTCGGGTCTGGTTCTGTGTGGAGCTATCTCTTTGAGCCACTTGTAGACTTCCTTGGGACCCTAATGTGTGTGATTCGGAATGTTATGTTAAATATGTTCAAGGAATTAAGATTTTATGTTTTTACTTTTCAGCCTGACAATGACAGCTACTGGGATTACCCTATGGATTCTCCTGTTGACATTTGCCATACCAACAATGCGCAGCGCCCCGCTGCAACCAGAAGACGAAGAACGCAATGAGAGCGGTTTCTTTACGGTATCCGACTTCGGAAAACTCATCACGGACACATGCGACAAACTGACGGGCATCAAGGAGACTTTGGACAATCCATTCTATGCAGGCGCATCGTCAGGCTTTATGGACCAACCCTTACCCTTTCCTAATTTACAAGCCCTTGACATCTTTGGACTTCTGGACTTCGTTACCAAGTACTTCGGCATTCTTCAAGACTACTTGAACGAACAGATGACTGGCAAGAAAGCTCCACCTCCAACTCCTCCTGAACTTACGTACGGAGATTACGCCGATGAGTCCGCTCCTGTTCCAGAAGAAACCAAGAAAAGCTCTCTAATGATGACGCCAAAGGATCTTGTCAATGGCGTAGCATTCGGTTGCAAATCATTGAATGTCGTTGGCAACTTACTGCAGAATCCGATAACGGGCTCCTTAAGTCTCCCAATTCCAGATCCACGATATCCCAAAAAGGCAACCCTAGGTGGCTTCTTTTCAAACCCACTGGGTCTCGGCAAAGTTGTTGAGAATACTGTAATGCCCATTATTAACTATATTAAAAGTTCCATTCTAACCGGTGGTAACCCTCCCACCACAACGACCACCACGACCGAATCCAGTTGGTTTGGTCGCTGATGGAGCATTATACCATGGCTTATTAGCGTTTTAGAACCTATATTGATAGTGTTGACTTTACGTTACTTGGAATTTTGAAGTTAATAAAAACTGAAATCATACTCTGCTTGTGTTCTGTTTGTTTCACACTGAATGAACAAAAGTGCTCCGAATAGAGAGCTTTTAAAAACAACTTTTTTTTCTGTTAATGCCTAATACAAACCCTAATTTGAATACTAAACCCATCCCTTTTCTATAAAATATGGTGTCATCTTTATAAAGTAGCCATCATTATTCCAAGGTGCCACATTTTGTTTTCCTACTTTGGCATCCACAAGGATAAAGGAACACAGCACAAATCCAAAACAATAGAAAATCCCATTAAAGTTACCAAATAAATTTTGAACCATATTCCAAAAGTGTTATGCTCCCCTTCCCCACCAAAGGTTTCCTCACATATGTGACCCTTACCGAAGTTTGTGTGTAGTCCCTTGTCCCTGTTTCTTAGCTTTTCCGAACGTGCACAAATAGACTGTCGTCTTTGTTTACTATCTTCTATAACTGCAGCTTTGTTTAACTTTGATTTACACAAATCACTGTACATCAGGGTGATTCATAAATCCTTTTCCAGGATCAGCATTTCGTTACAAATGATGCCTACCTGAATAAGAAGCTAGGTAGGCATAAATTAGTCAGACGACGTTGATCAAGTGAAAGTAGATGATCATAATATACCTGGTCATGATCATTAGGTTTCTAACCTGAGCTTTGCTTCTTAGAGAACCTGATACTTGATATTTGATTCATTTCATCCAACAGGATGACAATCCCAATTACGGAATGAAAGAAAGCACATATAAATTTGAATTAACAGCCGGGTATCAGGCAAAAATACTCAAATGAACAAACAGAGTTATGGAATACAATAAAATAAAAAAAATATACACAAAAAAATAAATAAATATTAATTGCAATAAAAACAACAAAAATACAAGCAAACAGTAAGCAGCTGGGAGTGGGTGGTTTGAAGCAAGGACTTGACGAATGCATCTTGGCTCATAAAAATGTCATTGTAAGTGAAAGGAAGACGAACACAAGGGGAATTCCTTCGCAGTTCTGTTCGAAATCTCGGCATACTAAAAGTTAAAGTTTGACGCGTTGGGATAGGAGGGATTCGAAAATTTAAAATGGATGCTAGAGCAGGAAAGTCTATTGTGGAGTGGACTAATTTATGAAGAAAAATCATTTCAGCATTTTTTCGTCTGGTAGCTAATTCAACAATACGAAAGGATCGGAGGAACGCTGAATAATTTGAACTGGAAAAATTAATTCTTTGTTGGTAGCATAAGAACTTAACGAAACGTTTTTGTAAAACTTTTAAGTTTTGGAGTAGAAGACAAATTATTCCACACCACACTGCCATACTCAAGGACAGATCTAACAATTGAAAAATACAGCACAGTTAAGCATTCTTTTGAAGTAAATTAGAGCAAGAGCGTGTTTAATAAAGGCTGTTTAATAGTGCCGTTAGAGATGAGAGAAAACCATAAACCAATGCCAAAGCCAAAAAAAAAAAAAAAATAAGCGACATGCATTCGAATCTGATGCCAGGCTTTACGGGTGAGAGTCTAAAGCAAAGCTTCACTGTACTACATGAGGGCGTGCAGGCAAGCGACTTGCCGGAATTTACCGATAGTATGCAATGCAGTTTATATGTATGATCGCCTGCAATTCCTGAGATTCTGCTCGAACACCCGTCAAAAGAAATATTCGGGTTAACGTCCTTTTCAACTGCCAAGGTTAACTCGAGAAGGAGAAGGACAATATTGCTAGAAAATTCCTAGGATGTTTTATGTAACACAATTGACGTTAAGTACGATCATATTTCCAGGACAAAGACATGCATCTTAGCATTTTTTTTATCGTTATTTTACGGTTTTCTGCAATTTGTCAATACGCAGTTGTATTTTCAGCCATAATACCCCGAGTGCTTCCATGAAATCGATTATTTGTGTATTTTAGCACGAAATTCCTTAACTGATTTATTTTACTGTAAATTTGATGGAAAAGAGTTGAGTGCTAAAACGCATAAATTAAAGATTTCATAAAAGCATGGCAGGCATTCGGTGTGAGAATTTTTGTTTTCTTTCCGTAAAACATTCTCCGAAGTAATTTCGATTTCGATCTTCGATATGCGAAGTAATTTCGGTTTACGATGTTTAGCTTTACGATGTTCACTACGTTTTCCCCTATTTGACGTAGCGATACAGCCCCCATCGTATTTCGTCATCCTACCAGCAATTTCATTTGCTTCAGCGTTGGTATTTCGTATTCAGTAGTCCTCAACCTCTTTTTTTATGCCACTCACAAACTAAGTTAAGCATTTAGCTCCGAATCTTGACGAAAGGTAGCTTCCGTACAAGTCTGATATTGCCCAGATACCGAGCATAACGAGAATGAAAGCAAACTGGTTGATTTAAGTGAGATATACTGTTTGTGGTTTGTTGTTGGTGACCACTCGGCGACAAGTAAAGCTTTGATTTATGCATTTGTAGAGTAGAAAGGTGTGGTGAAGTCGACCATGGTACTAGTTTCGGGGAAAGAAAACAAAAATTCTCACCAGTATCCACAGTATAGACCACCGATAGGGCAGGGGCAACTTTTGTAAAAGGGCGCGTTGAGGTCTTTTTTTTTGGGCTCATCAGTGTTTTTTTTTTTTACTTTTTTTTACGCGTGTCTCTCTTTTTTATTCTTTCTGCCCCTTTCCTGGCCTTCTTTTTACCCTTTTTTTTTGCCTCTAGGCTGCCTTTCTGGCTGCATCACCAGCGTTTATCGGTGCAGAAAACCAAAATACAGCATATTTTTTTTATTACAAAAAGGGTGAAAAGGCCATTTTTCCGTAAAGGGGAGGGGAAATGCCCCTCCTGCCCCCCCCCCTCCTCCCGGTCTGCACGCCACTGAATATCCATAATTCAGACGTTAGTAATGTGATGGCCTTGAAAGGGTACGCCACGACCACTCATCCTCATAAGCCCCAGTAGGCCTACCCATCTGTTATTAAGTAAAGGTCACTGCAGCACAATGCTCAGTTAGGTAGGGAGTAAGTTAAGTGACACAGAATAGCAAGAATTCAGTCTCAGAAATAGCTTACAAATGTACTGTTCTGAATTTTCTATCTTTAATTTCTACAGGCTTAAGACAGAATTGTAAAGGCAACCATAAAATTAAAGTAACATCGGAAGAAACCAAAACTTTTGTAACCATTCACAACAAGAAAACGTTAACATTGAATCAGGACGCACTGTCTCCTTCACTCTTTCACTCCCTCACTCCTTCACTCTTCCAGTTGCTGGGTGAAGGAGCTGGCACAACCACTTCCGGGAGAGTGTTCCAACAATTAACAGCTCTCACCTTGAAACAAGACTGCCCAACAATGGTGTACACCCTGGTTTTCTTCCCGTTATGTTGTGTCCTCCTGTTTGGGTGAGGGTGATTTTACGCGACGACTCTCCTTTGCATTCTCGCAGCTAGAAGCCAGAAATCGTACGAAATTCCAACATGGCGGCAGCTTTAGCTCTGCCAACTCGCAACAAAACGAGTCAATAATTGAATTTAGAAGCGTTTGGGAAAATTGTTTCGTCAGGAGGAATTCTTACTCTTACTGTCACGAATTATAAGATTGCAAGCATTTGCTCAAACGATGTCGGATTTACCTAATCCAGGTGGCTTTGTTACCATGGCAACGACACCTTTGCCATCACGAGTAAATTCTAGCGGCGAGAATGCAAAAGCGAGCCGTTGCGTAAACGCGGCCTAAGGGCGCTTTTATGCAGCGACTCACCTTTGCATTCTCGCAGCTAGAACTCAATCGCGATGACAAAGGTGACATTGCCATGGTAACAACGCTAAATGGATTAGCTAAATCCGACATCGTTTGAGTAAATACTTGCAGTCTTATAATCCGTGCCAGTAGTATAAAGAATTCCTCATGACGAAACAATTTTCCCAAACGCGTCTAAACTCACGTTATTTGCTGTTTTCGTTGCGAGGCGGCAGACATAAAACCGCCGCCATGTTGGAATTTGAGGTGATTTCTAGCTTCTAGCTGCGAGAATGCAAAAGCGAGTGGTTGCGTAACGTGCCCTACAGTGAATCGCTGAAAGCACTGGCTGAAAAGACAAGAACTCTCTCTAAGCCTAATTCTTGATTCATTGTTATTTAGAATTGGTGGTCGTGCAGCCCTTTCCATTATGACTGCAGCTTTAAAATTCTAATAGTTTTATCTATTTGTTTTCGGAGGAAAAACGTTTTATGATTGTAAAAAAAAACTGGAATTTAGTTTCAATTAAAAAAAAAATTATATTTAGACATTAACCGTCATAAATAATTTTCTTGCTTTTCAGTTCGAAATTTTACTCTACCTTTACCTTCAACGTACTAACTGTAATTTTTAGGATTTCCAAAATTTTAGTTTTAATTTTTTTCTTTAAGTCTATAACACTACAATCTGATTGTGGGGTTCATCTTTTTAGCAATATTTTAAGTCGATACTACAGTTTTTGAAGGAACTAGAGTGGTACAGACAGACACAGACAACCAAATTCAAAACATTGAGTGAAACAATCAGATAGTAGTCGGCCTGTCTAATTACTAAGAGATTATAGTTATTTGTAAGTCATCAATGGTTCAGTCTCAGGTGACAACTTACTGAAAATCACTTAGGGTTAAAGAAATTTCTTACTGTGAATCAAGTCTAGCACAAGAACGTTAGCTTGGTTGAAAAGAATGGGACTTACATGTATTACCAGTGACGTATGATGGCATTGAAAACCACTCATGTAGCACGATTCCATTTCATTGGTTCTAGGAACCTCAGAAAAGATTAATAGGGACAAACCATTGGGGGGAGGGAAGTAATGGTGTTAAGATGCTGGAGCTGAAATTCTTTGACTGTCACAAGAAAGACTACTGTGAAATTATTTGCCGTGAATGCGTTCATCAACCAAGACCGAAAGTTAGCTTCGAATGTCATCAGATACCACCCTATGATCTAGAATGAAAGGTTAGTAGCCTTCGAAACTCTTAACTTTCATTCTGGATCAATTAAATCATCCTTGGCTAATTATTTCATACTAGTTCTCTACGTTAGAACCACGGCGATATCAGATCACTTCAGAACCACATTTTCGTCTTGATTAATGAAATTCTTGGCAAAATTCATTGGCCCCAGCACAATAGACCCAACAGGCAGATACAGAATACTAACATTACAAGTCTTTGTTGAATTAATAGACGAATGGAGCCGTATTTCATAAAAAGTAACAATAGGACCCACTGACAGAACCACAAGATCATGAGGCATGAAAAAAAATTAATTATTTTCAACATGTTTGAAATTTATTGTCTTCATCACAATAAAGTTCTAAAATTTTAAGAAAAACACAAGCACCAATAGGACAGCTACTGTTGTCCACACAACCAAGCGCCATGTTTTTTCCATAAGATATGCCATATCATTGTTTTCATATGCCATATCATTTTTCAGTAATGAAAATAGAAGACGAACTGCGTATAACTTGTTGGCCCCATCGCAACTGATCTGACAGACAGAGAATACTAACAATACAAATTTTGGGAGACATTAATACACGAATAGAGTCGTATTTTATAGGCCATGTACGCTTGATTGCTTTGGGGAAAACGCGTATTACACTCTGATCCTTTGCATCATTATTTTTGGTGAATTACGTCAGTCAGTCAACAAGTTTCAGCATGAATTGAGTAACGAAATGAGGTTTCAGTTGGCCTACGTGAGTTTTGTCGGGGATGGTAGACAGGTTAGCCTCTGTAGATTATGCGACAAACCGTTTACCGGACTTGCTTTAATTTTGTTTTACTGGTAATTGCACTTGTTCAACTGCAATGTTTCTATGGGAAGGGTATATTTTAGTTGTGGGAAATGGAATTAGTTGTTTGTGGGGATGGAGTTTCTTTATTTATATTCTGGTGCGGGGGTATAGAAAATGTTTGTCTGCGGCCCTGCTTGTATTTAAAAACTGGCTGCAAACTCATATAACAGTGAAAGTATCGTAAACCACAAAGAATCCTCACAATCCGTTTTAAGTTGTACGTCAGATTTGCTATTCCTGCGTGGCACCCGAACAGAACAGGGTCTCATCACAAAATCACGGTTGAAAAACAACCTCAACCTATCCCCAAGATAATTTAAGTTGGAAATTAACTGCAGAGCAATTTTACCAATTCGTAAGGGGGAGCCGGACGAAAGTCTAACTGGAAAATCGTCTAATGTGATAATTGTCTAATATCTACATAAATTTACAAAAATGTGGAAAATCATCTAAACGGAATATCGCGTAATGGATAATCGTATAATGGATAAACGTCTAACTGGACAATAATATACCTGCGGTTTCTGATGTTATAGGCATGGCCGCGCGAGCGAGGTAGGGACGTTAGAGGATTTTCCATTATACGAATTTCGTGTTACACGATTTTTCGTTATACTGTTATACTGTATACGATCTTCAATTCTGCGATTTTCCAGTTAGACGATTACCTCTCGCCCCGTCGCAAGCACATATCTCGTCCTTGCTCCCCCTCCCCCCCCCCCCTTGCCCCATAACTCCCCTTACCGTCAGAGTTGGGGAATGTTGCATTAAAATCTATTTAAGATTGAATAAGTAAGACATCCGGTAGCATTGCATGATCTTTAGAATATCTGTACACCAAACGTAGGTTCAGGTCTAATTGGCGTACATAAAACTTTTTATTTTTCACCAAAAGCCTTCTCGTGACGTCAGAAGTGGCGTAATAGACTTTCTTCGAGACGTATGTCTCCTCAGCCAATGAGATGCAACTCGTTAAGTACTTGGACAGCTGGCAATGTGCTTCCGCGAAAGTAACTAAATTTTGTGGTTTAAATACTTCTCTTTCGCATATAATCGTTCTTTTTGCTTGATAATTTGTGGAAACCAGATTGCAGCAGCAAATTTCTGAAGACAAGTTTAAAAGGTAAGTATACGAAATGCGTGTTTAGAAGGTAGCAAACAAAATGCCCATTTTTTCGTGTAGGGCTTCAGCCAACCGGTATTGAGTAATTTTTATTTTATTTTATATTTTTCATTTCACCGCATAAGGTTAAGGTGATATTTGTAGAAGAGCTTATGCTACCCATTTCTGGAAATATTTTACCTTAAATCTGTTAATACATTTGTGATAGTTATTTTTAGTTAAGCATAGTGGCTAAGCAACCAAAGCAGAATACACTTCGAAGAAATATTCGACCACCAAAAGGCACTTAGAGTGGGCTTGAATTAGTCAACAAATTCAGTTCTGTTTGTAACTGTATCAAAGGTTCGAAAAATAAGTACAATTTCCTGTTGAAGTAGTCAATATTAGATAAAACATACGAGGCTAAGCAGAATGCAATGATGCATCGCTACCAATACTGTATCGGATTGGTTGCTGTAGTTGTGGTGTCGGATCGGTATCGGCCACTTTCGTTGAAATATCGACAACTCTGGAACCGTTTGGATTACAACATGCGGTTTGTGGCATTTTATTCGGGAAATTCCTGAGTATCTTACTGGCTATATTTTAACTGTTGGCTATCATTTTAAAGATCTGTGTTTTAATAATTTATTGAATTTTTACGCAAACTGCGCCATTGATAAAAATTAGGGATTAAATTTTTAATATCCATATCGGTACTGATATCGGCTAATATAAAAAAAAAAAGGATCGCTATCGGCGTCGGATCGGTAAAGTTGGTATAGAAGCATCATAAGATAAAGAATACATGACAAGGTATAAGGCAAATGAAGCATACAGTCTCACACGGCCAGTGCCTGTTTGTTTCATTTACCCTTAGTCATAAGCAATTTCTTCAGGATACAACTTCACAAAAAAAAGTAAAGATGCACGTAAAAAAATATAGAATTAACTAGTTTTTTTTTACCATTTAAATGGAAAAGTATGTTGACAACAAGGTTGGAAAGGAATAAAATGCAAATCGGGGGCCATACACAGCTAAGTCGTAAAAAAAATGAACCAAATTTAATTTACAATTTACATAATGCACAATATAAAACAGACAAACTGCAGTGCCATTTGAAACATGCGTACAGCCAGACAGTCATGTATTTCATTGGTCGTTCTCAGACATGAACCTATACGAATGCTTTAGCGTTTTAAATAACTATAGATTTGTAATTTTATGGATTTAGCTGATAGCACACGATCGTCTTTTTGGTGTATTTTCACCAAGAAAAAAAGAGGTGATATGTGAAACTCTTAAAAATTTAAAAACAAATCAGTTTGTATCATTTACCAGGAGTCCTCAGTATTCATTGAAGGTTATTTATTACTTTATAAAAGAATTAATAATGGAAAGAATTTGCTAGCTGGGAAGCTAACCGACAAACTTTGCTAAAGATATACTCTCTTGGGCCCGTTTACGTAACTAGCGCCTTTGCATTCTCGCAGCTATAGCAAAGGTGTGGTAACCTGGATTAGCTAAATCAGGACCGAAACGACCCGGGGGGGGGGGGGGAGGAGGGGCCTCCCCCCCCAAACTATCTAAGAAACACACTATCTAGTTGGCAAATTCGAATAAATTTTTCCTGCAAATTCCCGTTTCCTCGAGTACTGGTAAATTATTATCATCATTCGGTCAATTTGAAAGTAAAGTTTAAAATACATTTTTTTCCCATCAGTTTTCGCAACACTTCTGTGAAGCGTGGGAGTAACTGAAACGCTGCCCCTGATCATTTCTGGTTGCTTCCCTGCAGCTCTCTTCATATCCACGTGGGGGTAAAGAAGCTCCGCGAAAATTTGCGTAGTTGGCGAAATTGACTTGGCCGGTTTGTTTGCTATGTCACCACCATGACTTAAAAGTATCATAGATAACGCAGAAAATAAAAACAAAAAAATGCACAAAAGTGTATCCCACCGAGTTTGAAGTCGTTAACAATTAACTTCGCGAAAATCGGACACGGTTGGCAAAACTAAAAATTGAGTTGGCTATTTTACTTCTTAAAGTTCTTCTTCTGCTAGACAGTGCCGCTCAGAAGGGGTTTCAGCGTGGAGCAACTCGTAACTGGTATTTTAGGAGGGTAGAAAATTACTGGCGTATTAATATACCAAAACACAACATCACTGCCAGGATTTAAAACGTTTCTTAGGTAATGCAGAAACATCAACAAACGCTGCATAAAACAAAACTTAGGACTTCTGCCAAGTTATCGCCGTCTGAAGTTGTGATATCGAACAATTTCTCAAAAATTAATGCAGAGTTGCCTATTTGATTTACTAGTTCGTCTGCCAGCCCATCAGTGCCTTGGTTTTAGTTAAAACAGAAAGAGAACTAAAGCCGTACTTCATGAAAACTGATGGATACAGTTGGCAAAATCAGAAACCGAGTTGGAAAAATTGAATCAGCTGTTTGATTTTCTGTTAACCTATCGCCACTAAATTAGAATTTGTATTAATGCAGAAACAAATACATTTTCCAAATCAAACTTGTTAAAAATTTAAAACAATTTCGAACTGCGAAGGTCCAACATTTCACGATAAGAGTTCATACGATATTAAAGGACAAAAGCGACCCAAAGGCCACGAAATGAGGGCAAAATTTACCCTAAGAGACCGGTAATTATTTATCGCCGGGGACACCGAAGGAAAGGGGAGTCATGAAGTTTTGGACCCTCTCAAGGGAGGTCATAAATTGTTCAGATCCCGTCAAAAGGGAAGTGATCAAAAACACACTGACCAACTGGAAGAAAAAAATCATTTTTGGACCTCAAAAATGGCACTTTCACCAGTCAAAATTTTCGAAAACTCTCGGCAAGCCCCCCAGACCACCCATGCTATGAGCGTTTACTAGGTTTTGAAGCTATTAGTACCATTACTCGCAAGTATAGTTTTTATCCACACAAAACCAAAACTGGTAGAAAAACCCGCCAAGTTTCCAAAAACGGTGGAAGCATTTTTTTTGGGTTATTAACAAAAACACCCATTAGCTCGTGTATGCTCGTATTGTTGCGTAACCATCATCTAACGTGCATCTAATTTATTCTTACGCAATCCACGGCAACGTTAATGTTTCTTTATTTTGTCCTTCGTTATAGTTCAGTTTTTAGGTCGTCCAGGCTTTTACAATAAATCTAAGGACCAGTCTTGATTGTTCAAGTCATTGTTGCTTAAAATCTTTGGTTGCAACTTGGAAAAGAAACGAAATTTAAATTCGCCGGTGGCATTTGTCGCATTTGTCCTGACCCCTACAACCCCCAAAACCAACAAAAGGACCATCCTCAGATCACCCAGCATCCGTGTGCAAAAATTCAGGTACGTAGGCCTTCGCAATTTTGCGCTGGCCATGAGCAAAAAGTCTATGGGATTTAACATGAGAAAAATCGTATTAGCTAGTCAGCTAGCTAGACAGCTCTAGACAGTAACATAAAAACAAAGTTATTGACGCATCTTTTTCTCTATGATTGGTGGATACTCATCCTTTAAATTTTAATTTTTCTTAATCTCTGACCCTTCCCCTTACATTTTCCACAATTTGAAACATTTCTGTCGCATTGGGATTTATCCTCAACATACCAAAATAAGCTTTCAGTTGCTTACATGCAGTTAACAGACACGTGACATGTCTGCTAAGTGAGCCGCCTTTTTATCATTAACAATCAATTTTTAACAATCGGATGTCTACAATGGGATGATCTACTGTTACTTGGCGGCGACACACTAGCGTGTGTCAAGATTAGTATAGCATCAAAGTGGAAGCTTTTCTCCAATAATACCTCAAGTTGTTTTCGACAAAATTGAGGTAAAAGTTTCGCCATTTCGACTTTCGACGCTCTATTATTTTAAAATGTTAGCATGTTTTGGTTTTAAAATGTGAAAGTTTATTGTACATTATACCACGGCTGTGACGTCACGCTAACTCAACGCCACGCTAAATTTCCGTAGGTTGAATCCCGTTAACCGTGACCGTAAGTGTGCGTCATCGCAAAAAGTGTGGGTTATCAAATTAACCAACACTTTCGCCGGCTAAAGTTCACTTTACCAAGATTTTCTAAAAGCTCTGAATTCTGTTAGTACTTACCCTACACTCTCATTATAGGGTCTCCTTTTTTTTTGTGGGAGGCGCGGAACACAGTTTGAACCCCATCAGTACGTTACCACAATCAGTACATTTATACGGTGTTCGTTTTCGCTCGCGGGGCTGTGCACGGAAGCCCGCTCATGCCCCCGCGCTCTTGCCCCCAGCTGATATTTTTTCCCGTAAACAGTTCAGATAAGTGGGTTGTTATTGTCAGTTTAGTTTTGTTTTGTTGTTATTGTCGGTTAGGTTAGGCAGGTACCGGCTTCTGTTTGGCGTTTCACTTGACGGACTTTGGCCCAGTTGATGCTTTCCTGCACGGCGCCGTCTGCCTCGAAAAAAAACAAGCGAACAAACAAGCGATTTTGCGTCTTTTTTTTTTTTTCGCCTTAAACCTCCTTTCCGCACCTTGAAATCAACTTTATTCTGCCTTACGACGACAATAAGACAAGTCTCTTTTTTTTCTTAAAATTTGGGGGTTTGTGTAAACTAGATTTGTGCCCTTTCGCCGATAACACACACTTTTGACATTTCCGGATCACGCGACCGGGAACGCACACACCAACAACCAAATACAGCGTGAAAAAAAAAAACAGTAACGCAATAAAAACGTACAAAATGAATTACTTAAAAGGAATGAAATCCTCCTATCCCTGCAAACTCTGACATTCCTGGCCAATCTAAGCTTATTCCGTCTGCGTTAACTCCCCCACCCCTCCCTCTCTCCACAAACTAAAATGGAATGACCTTCATTCATACCGACACCCTTTTACCGTATTTTTTTTAACAATTCTCAAACTACAAACGCACAAAATGAATTACTTACCTTTCCAGAATATCATTTTATCCCTGCTGTCTCACATATCGAATTATACGCTCCAAACACGAAAAACGTTTCGATAAACACGAGGAGCTTCCACCGTTGTACCCAGCTTGTATTGCTAACCGACGCTTCTGTCTAACTCCCCCCTACTCACAAAGTCTGAGCGAAAGAACTCGCCCACCTATCACACACTTCCCCCTCCACAAACAAAAATGATATGACCTTCAGTTATACCTTCAGTCATATCGAGAATACTGATGATCAACATTTTATTGAAGCAATTTTCACAAACACAAAACGTTTTAATTAAATAAAAATTAGCTAGACGTTCCAACCGTGATATAAACAATTTATTGGTTAAATCGAGTGGTTTTCGATTTTTAACCAACGGGTGCGATTATTGGCCGGCTCGAGTATGCAAATAGTTCGAGGACGGAGCCCTCTAGGCCCTCTAGGCCTTGTTGTTTGGGATAAAACTGAGAAAAAGATTTCATTACATTTCACACTTCGATAGTTCATTTAAAAAAATTTTCTTCATCCTTGACCCCTTCCTTCTGCCCATGCTTGCACACAAGAGTCGTCGTCATTCATTTTAGCCTAAGGTCCAAAATGTACAATTAAGCCAACTCCCAATCGTAAATGGCCAGCTGGTCTGTTTATACAATTTTAAACTGAACTCGGTTTAATTAAATTGGAAAAAAATATCTAAAAAAAACGTGAAAGGTCACAATAATATTTTTTTGAAACCTGCCATCCTAAAAAATGAATTAAAAAAATCACCAAAATTTTCTTACAATTTGTTGCGTCTGTGTTCACTGGAGGCCAGAAACAAGCACTAAAATAGCGTAAAATGCTTCAGCTTCCGGGGCTCTGCCCCGACCCCGCTGGGTGAACTTACAGCTCTCCCTCAGACCCCCTAGCTGAGTTTTGCCGGAGCCCCTAAATAGTACTTTACTGGTAACACTACTGTCATTGTTTTTAACCAGTTGGCAAAATCATAAGCTGAGTTCGCAAAATGAGATTCTCTTCCCCCCCCCCCCTCCCAACCAAGTACCCTTCGCTACGGCCCTGAGCTAAATCCGATGTCGTTTGAGTAAATGCTTGAAGTCTTATATTCCGTTACAATAAGATGAAGAATTCCTCCTGACGAAATAATTTTCCCAGTTGCTTCTGAACTCACATCAGTGACCGTTTTCGTTGCAAGCTGGCAGAGCTAAAACCGCCGCTGTCTTGGAATTTCAGGTGATTTCTATCTTCTACTGCGAGAATTCGAAGGCGAGTTGTTGCGTAAACGCGCCCTACGCCTGGGCATACCAGAGGGGGGTGACTGGGGGGGAGCAAGTGAGGCTTCTGTGGCTATGTCCGTGCTTTAAGGGGGCCAAGTTCGCCAGCACACGATAAAGAATAAAACGAGCAAAAGAGTGTTCAATATGTATATTTGCACACAGGGCCTAGCTTACGAGGGTTCCTGCCTACTTTATGGCCCTTGTGCCTTAGGGCCTTGCGCACACTTAGGGCCCGTACACCACGGTACTGATAAGAATGCAGACATGGGTTCAAGCAAAGAAGCCACAAAAAGCCACAAAAAGGAAGAAAAAAAAGGTCGGCCAATTGACCATAGGACCTAAGTGTACTTGTCCCGCAGAAAGGTGTGAAAGAGCCCACAGAAAATGTGGGGCCATAGGCCTCATCAAACCTCTGGACGGCTCTGCTCTATGTACTCGGTCATACTTCATTCCGTACCGCAGCGCGTTGTTACATTATTTTATTGGAGCAGTTATTGACCTTACTACTTTCAGTATATTTAGCTAAGTTAAGCGATGAGTTCTAAAATGCTTTATTATTTAAAAAATAACTAGTATTTTAACCTTTTAGATGTCGGTTTGTATTATGCTTATCTTTGAAGCTTGTACTTTCTTGACGCTTGTTAGTCTTCTATTCAGCGAAAGCTGGGAAGACTAGCAACGACTTTGTTCCTCCGTCGCCTCTTACAGTGGTAGTCAAGTAGACTTAACTCAATGAAATAATAACTTTGATCGTCTCATTTAACTACTACAGGAAGATACGCAACCGTAAACAAACACGGATTTCGTTAACGACACACATTAGCTTCATTTAAAATAGTCTCGACAACGTGTTGCATGGAGGAATAGTCCTACTCTCGAACCTAATTCTCCGTTAGCTGCTACTTACCAAATTAAAAAGGCAGGTGAAAATTAGCCCTAAAAGCTTATAATATTAGGCTACGGCTAAAATCTAAAACTAGGCCCAAAAGCCAACACATTTTAAACCGGAAGTTGCGATGGTTACTAATGTTAGATTATATAATAGAGATTGCTGTTGGCGGTGCTTGATAGAGGTGTGCACAGCAACATTTTCGTTGAAAAAGCGGCGGTATTGGTGAAAATACACAGAAGACTGGTTGCGACTGGCAGTTGCTGCAGCCGCTTGTTCTAAATGGATTCATCTTGTGTTTATAATCTAGTCTTATTTAAAAAAAAAAAAACCTTTTAATTAGTAATGCGTATTCTCCTATCTACATGGATTCCACTCTGTAGTTTCTTTACGATATTTTAACGAGAACTACGAGAATTATTGTTTAATTACAGCTTAATAAATATGAAATTTTAGTGAAAGCTATTACCTCAGCTCAGACAATCTGACATATAAGTCCAAAAGGCAACGTAAATAGATTTGCCTCCGTATTTATTAAAAAATGTTACTCTTTGATAGGCGTTTAGGCGTTGCGTTTCCGTATACAGTCGGCTGCATTCAGGGCCATGGCAACGAAT
>JAHWFP010174550.1:1308-20566 GCA_023313725.1 Lithobius niger
GCCAGGGACCAGTTTCGCAGTCAGCTGCTCATTATTTCGTTTTCAAAACCTTTGCAAATCCCGATTTTCTGCTTTGCAACCGATGTGATGGGCAAGCCACGCTTCCAGCTGCATTTCATGCCCTGTTCGCGCACTGAATGAAGGGGGTTCGCGCCACAGGTATTGGAAAATGATATATGCTAAAGAGGGCTTTGCACGTCTACCTCCTACGGTGTTCCCAAAAAATACCTTCTTCCCTCCCGGTTATTTTTCTGATTATTCTTTAAAAAAAAAAAAAAACTTGATGTCAGTCAGTTGGCTGTCAAAAAAAAAAAGTTTTATTCAGAAATGGTTTTGAAATGACCAAGGACAAGAGAGCAGGAAATTCACACCAGGTATTCTTCCCCCGTAACGGGAAAATCCAAATTCATGAATTTTTAAAAGTTTGAGAGAGAGTGAGAGGAGTTCCTTTGAGCCAAGGTAGGCCTATTTTACTTTTCAAACCATAATACCCTCCTTTATACTAGTTTAATGATTTGGTATATAAATTTAAATTACTAACACAAATCTTTTAAATAAGAAACAGTACAACAGGAAAATCTTACAGGAAACTTAATAGAACACTTCTCTAAACTCCCCGAATCGTTCATCAAAGTTGTTCCTAAATGCGCGTATAATACGGTGGATCAAAAGGGTTTTTTTTTTAAATTTAAAATCGTAATAGTGCGGAAAAGTATGACCACCTAAGCATTATCCCAAAACAAAACAAAATTTTAAAAATTGCAGACGTGCCTACCTCGTACTGAAATTTAACATTATAAGTCAGTGGGGAAAATGGCTAATTGTGAAAAAAAAAATATTTTTGACTAGTACAGAAGATTAAAATTGTGAGCAGTGGTAGAAAATGACACAACAGGCCCACCGACAGGGCCGGATATCCTCGCAAGCAAGAACACAACACACGTTAAAATCTGTGAATGGGAAGGCAGTTTACACAGCACCAGTGTGGCGCCACACTGGTGCTGTGTAAACTGCTTTCCCATTTCCACGGTATATTTTGCTTGTTGAGTTTGTGATCAAGGCACATAAATTACAAGTGCTGAAAATTTAATAACGTGTGTTGTGTTCTTGTGCTTGCGAGGATTTCCGGCCCTGTCAGTGGACCCCTTGTGTAATTTTTTTTATTTGTGGCTAGTTTCAAATACAGATTTTTACATTATCTCATTTGGTTCTCTCAGAGACCACTAAATGAAGCCAGATTTAAATTTAAAAAAAAAACATTTTGTTCCTGAACTTCGTTTTAATTTACGTATAAAATTGGTAAAATATGCTTTCTTGTTGCCGGTAGGAAAAATATATAACCTGTTAAATTTTGCATTCGTTCCTCGCAATGCTGCGTTTCCCTGGAGGTTTTTTAGTTCCTTGTAGCTGCCAGCATCGTAACCCGATTGCGCATGCACAGGTACAACCCTCCTCTATAAAAGCGCTTTTGCACGACCCAAACGCTATCATTTGTCCTTCAGAGTGACTCCACGCCACTTTGTTTCCTGCCTTTCGTTTCTTAAAGATCGTCTAGCTTTCACCTGGCCCTTTTGTCCGACTGCCTCTTCGACTCTTCGAGCCCAGCCGTTGGACCATCCCCAAAGTCACAAATAATGCCTGGGAGGATGTCTCCATCCGGTCGACCTATCCTCTGCCCGCAAACATGCCTGCCACTTACTCCGATGTTGGTGCCAGCATCCATTCATCTCACGGCATAACACCTACTCAGCCTGCTGTCCCACCGCTTTCATCTGATCCTGTATTCGTCTCGGAAACCATTAACACTGCTGCAACATCCCCGCTTCAGGCTGGCCTACAATCACCGTCCTCCGAACTGGATTTGTGTGCACTGGAAGAGGAACTTCGTTCCACCAAGGATATCTATGTGCAACTCAAACGAAAATACAAATGCATAGCCACATCTGGGTCTCTTCATGAACAGCACTCGTAATAATGTTCGTTGGATCTTTCATCCCATTCGTCGCGTTGAGGTGACCGCTCCCTCTCTCCCAGCAAAGTCAACCCCCTGGTTGAAAAAGCTCTCGTCAACTTTGGCCATCGCAGACCATCTGTAGACCCCCATCGTCAGCTACCCCTCTGTTAAGGACAACTACATGCAAGCTGCAACAAGCTTTCGAATTTGGCCCAACGTAGAATGAAAGGTCCCGCTCCTCAACTCCTGCTGACGCGACCATTTGTCATCCCGTCGCTCGCCACCCCAACCTCCTCCCGACCAAATGGACAATGAAAGCACCTTTGATTCTGCATTGGTGTTGCATCAACAGCTAAACCCGCAACTCCCAATGCCTCCCCCCCCCCCCCCGAATCCAAATCCAGCGGATCGCCGCATTTGTTTTCCCGATGACGCTGGTGGCAACGACCATAGACGATCCCACTTTCGGACCTTCTCAAGACAGTCAAAGAGAAGGTCCCCGAATGTTTCTTATACAAGCCATCTCAATCATCTGACGCTCCAGTCATTAACAATGGTTTAACAACTGGATTTGTCTTCCAAATCCGAGACAAGAACTTTAAGCAATGCTCTCTGCTCAGCCAATCGGCCACGCAACTCACCTGTTTGCTCTGCAACAGTGGCGCCATCCTGGGATGAGGAGTGCCACTAGAACTTGACAAAGATTTACCACCACCCAGACTGGGCCGGAAAGCATCGTTCTTCAAGCCCTTTGGCATTGGAGCAACCAATGTAAAGAATTTTGACACTTACCCACTGTCAGAATTACTGCTGAGGTGAAAATGGATTTTGGTACTGCCCTTTATCTACCAAAGAAAGCCGATATTCCAGGCCTTATTCTGTTTGATAACGACAAATGCCTTCGACTCAGCCTTCGTGCCGCTTCTTAGGCCGACGTTTTCAACACTGTCGTCAACGCCTTACACGAAAAACTCTCGTCACACCCGATGTCCGCTGAAGTTAAGCACCTTTCATCACTAATCTCGCAACTAGTCCAGAAAACTTGCCTCGCAACGTAGCACTCAATGAATTGGTTCACAAGGGCACTCTTCAATAACACCTTTCTTTTACGATATATCACCCTCAACACAGCTTCAAACGTAAACGACGTGACGAGGTAATCAAATGTGTAATCAGCCAATCATTGAAAGCGACACCCTCTTCCATGGCCCAATATCCCGGGTCTGCCCTGCATTTCGACCTCTCCTGAAATACGAAAGCAAACAAGTCTTCGTCTCAACTAAAGCCGTACTACAGGACCAACAGGTGTTTCCCTAACCAACGCTCAAAAGAACATTGGCCAAGATCGAAGCCTCAAGCCGGCACTAACGACAATCGTCGCTCAGACTCCAACCAGCAGTTTCAATCCAACCAGTCCTTTTGTTCAAACCAATCCTTTCGTTTCAAGCCTTTTAACAATACAAAAGGACGAAGCAACAGAGGCACCATGCCCGTCAGACGAAGCCGTTACTCCTCCCCGGATGGGAAAAGCTCGTCCAGAAGGTATCAATGACGCCGCTCAGGACCCCAGTCTAAAGGTAGGGTCCGCCTACAACAATCTCTGCCTGGAAAAAAAAATGACGTCCAACCAACTGATTCTTTCAGTAATTCAAGACGGATTCTGTCCAACATTCTCATCCAATCCACTGCTCGCCCGTTCTCCTACCTCGCAATCCACTCCTACCCAACACCAAAGCTTTCGTCGGAAATCCCAAGATTACGTACTAAAAAACGCCATAAAGGAAAGCCCTCATCCTGTCGGACCAGGGTTCTACAGCCTCATCTTCCTACGAACGAAGAAGTCTGGAGAAGACAGGCTAATCTTCAACCTCAAACCTCTCAACCTTTTCATGGGCAGCGATCATTTCAAAATGGAAACATTGGAATCAATCCAACTATCCTTAAAGAAAAACGACAGGACGATTTCCATAGATTTACAAGATGCCTATCTTCATGTCCCCCCTACACGCATCGATCCAGCATCTTTTTTCACGTCACATACTACAACAAAGTCTACCAATATCAGTGCCTCCCATTCGGCCTAAACGCAGCACCCAGGATTTTCACTGTCATTCTAAAACCAATCCTAGCCCACCTTCACCAAAAACAAACAGCAGCAAGCGCTTACCTCAATGACTGGCTGTTGAACGACCAAGATCCATCAAAACTCCGTAACGACGAAGATTACACAATCTCCCTCCTCAACCAACTGGGTTTCGGGATCAGCCTCAAAAAATCGAAACTCATTCTAGCACAAGATTTCATTTTTCTAGGCATCTTATTTAACCTAAAGTTTGCAGCAGTGATCCCTTCACCGGACAGAATGGAAGACATCATTCATCACCCTTGGCATATCCCTCAACAACCACACCACTCCCTCAAGGACCTAAACTCCTTCATCGGACATGTCCGGAAAAAGTGGGAGACATGCCATTAGACTGAACTCAAAACTAGCGGTTGGGGGTTAGCAGTTGGGGGTTGGATGGGGACTAAAACTAAGCTGCCACTGGTGGTTGCGCATCGGGGTTGCTCGAACTTCACTAACTAAAAACGACTTAAGTCTAAAAACGACCTTAAAACGACTTAAGTCTAAAGAGGAATTAAGTTCATTTTGGGACCCACAGACAGCATTGGCGTAAGATGGCAGGCTGAAAACAAATATAATTGAGTAGTGACAATTGACCCCAAAGACAAGACACTCTTAAACTAAACCATCTTAATTCTAAGTCCCAGCAAATAGGCCTATGGCCATTAGGTTTAATCTTAACTGTAAGTCATCCCCTTTTTCCCTCACACAGGCCTAAACTAGTCCTAACATTTGGCGCCAACCAATTCCCCACGGCAAGAAAGTAGTCCAAGGCAGGAGATGTTTGCTGGTCAAGTCCGGCCGTCGAAAAGTGAACTTTATTACCAAACATTTACTTAAATAGATTTTATATAATAGGCGAGCATGCCTGCACGAGAAAACGAGAAGGACATACAATTGGAAATACAATTACGACCCCAAGAGTTTGGGTAAATACTAAAATCTAGGTAGAGTTAAGGTACGGTGAGATAGCTAAAATCACTACCTAAGGCCACCTGTGAACAAGAAAACTAAGCTGGCCAACCGATCTGAACGATGCAGTCCAGATTACAAATATATTTTGATACAGTAGCTAGTCCTTGACAACCGATGCAGGAAGGACGACCACCAAGGTAAACAATTCTCTAAAGTACTTCATTCAAGCGGATTTTCAGGTTAAATATAAAACAAAAACACTACAAAACTCACTCACGCGTAAATTAACCTGATGTTAATGCATTTTCCCAAAAACCTCCCCAACATCCTTGAGTCCATCGGTACCTTCCTAAACGACCTAACAGAGCGAACCAAACGCACCACTATTGGTGACAGTTTGGCACATTCCCTGCTAATATCCGTGTTGATGCGGCGTGATTGACGTCAACATCGTCAGCGACGAATCCGTTTCGTCAAAACGGTTAGCTTGCGCATGCTCAAACCTCCATCCCAGCAAACCACCTCCCTGAGATGGTTCGCAATTTGGCATTGGTCTTGCCTGGTCACATCTATTAGCCAATCCTGGTTAAATCCATTAGCTAGGTCTGGTCGCGGTGAAGGTATGACGTATCAATAAGCTGCTGAGCTCGTTGAGCTGTATTGTAGTTTAGGAAGGCACTGAACGGCTGACGTAACATCACTGCGCACGCGCGACGTCAAGTTTGGAGCCAAACTGTCTGTAACAGTGGTGCGTTCTGTTCGCTCTGTTCGGTGCTTTAGGAAGGTACTGTACGTTAAGCCTAAAAATTCGAATGATCCTAAACACCAAGCAAATTGTCGTGTCTTTTATCCTTCTAACGTAAATTTGCGTCAGGACAGATGAACTCCATGGCAAATCTTGTCCCCTACGGGAGATAGACGACTAGGCCACTCCACCATTTTCGCATCGATGTGTGTGTGTGTGTGTGTGTGTGTGTGTGTGTGTGTGGGGGGGGGGCCCCCCCAAAAAACAATCCTCACACACCCATTTCAATTTAAAAAAAAAGGAGTGTTATCATATCAAAAACCAAAACTGGTAAAAGGGGCCGCCAGTTCCGAATGGTTCGGCCCTTCAAAGGAGTGATATCAACACACGAAAACATTCACCAACTTAATCGCACCGAATAATACTTTGGACGTTAAATGAAAACTTGAACATTGCTACTTTCGGTAGCTACCGAAAGTAGCAATGTTCTAGTTTTCATTTAATCTTCGAACTATTAAAAGCGGTGCGATTAGCTCGGCGAATGTTTTGGAGTGTTGATATCACTCCTTTGAAGGGCCGAACCATTCGGAACTTGACGGCCCCTTTTACCAATTTTGGTTTTTGATATGATACTGACCAACACGAAGGGGAACAGCACTTGCTCAGTTGCCCATTCTTGAAAAAATTGATTGCACTGCACCGCACCTCTCTCTGTGTTCTGTCTCCAGTCCAATCCGAGTGAAGCACTGTTCTCAGAAGAAATGGCTTCGGCTGACAAACTGTTTGTATTCATTTTTATTTAAATTTATTATCTAAATTAATATGACTGTTATGGCAATAACCTTATTACAAACAAAATATACTCACACACAAAATATATAAGGCCGTTTAAGGCTCACACAACAGAAATTCCAATTTTCAAGGGTTTTCAAGCCTTGAAATTTCGGTTTTTAAATTTAAGGAATTCAAGGCCGTGTACAAACCCTGAATAATAGACAATAAATAATCAGGTAAAAGGTAGTCGAAGGCGACATTAAACGTTAAAGACTGGCCTTGAGAAGCTAGCCGTGGGAGGGGCCGGTGGGGAGGAGGGAAGGAGTTCCCAAGCAGGCCGAATAGTTAGCGCGACTCTCTAGCAGATATCCAGGGTTCAAGTCTAATCTCAATTCACCTCTGGGAAGAGAAGTTCCAAGGAAATACAGTCATGTTCTTATCCATGGTGACATCTTCCTAGCAAAATTGAGCATCCGAGATGACCTTTATCTGTTGAATTCGCCAATTTCCTTTTGAGAATACTAGATACACTAATCTGAGAAGAAGAGACAGCTGCCCGATTGGGAGCAGGACGCAGATTTGGGTGAGTTTGTAAACTAGAGGGAAGAGTGAGACGGATTTCTGTATGCCACGCCCCACGACGTCATCAAAAGATATCGGTTTAGAAACGGCGATGTTCCCCACAGCAATCAGTTTAGAAACGGCGCTGTCTCACTCTCGTTCTCAAGAAATGAAAAATTAACAATAATGGATGCCACCTCTATTTTCAGCGAGAGAAATGTTAGCGCCCAACGTACAGTTGCTTATTAATCTCTGTTTAATTATATTTTGTTTCTCAATTTAGACATTTCACATCTCACTTCCCTAAAACGGCCATTTCGTGTACTTCCGGTGTAGGCAGCCATGTTGGAACAGGAAGTGAGCGAAAAAAAAACCTGCCTCACTTGGCTCAGCAATATCTCATCTCCATGACATCATAGTGGGAGGAATTTGGACCAGTTGCCTCGCGTTAAGAAGCAGCTGTATCTCACGTCCCTCTAGTTTAGAAACATCACCTTTATCCCTCCAGTAGCCGGGCTTCACCATTACTCTATGACTTTAACACGCTATACAAATATAGTAAGGCGCCACTTCCTGGTGCGATTTGCAGTTACATGCGCTGCTTGTGCACTCTTTCAATATCCGTGTAACCGCGAGTACTGGCAGAGCGCCAACAGCCGGGTAGAGAGCCTGCTCCACTGTTCAACCAGTTGGAACCGGCCCGCACCTGTTAGCCTCCTGTCACGTGACGTGAATCGCTGCAAGCTGTCTCTCTGGAGCTAACCCCAGGGTCGTTTCAAGGGAAAAACTTGATGCCGATGCCTGACATGTGATGCCATGTTTATACTCCCCTAGCTGTGCAGTAAAGAGTGAATAAGAATTGGCTTGACTTGAAACTTATCGTCCACTCCCTTAGCACCTCACAGACTTTCTGCAATAACCCCAGTTGCTTTTCCACCTTTTGTGTAACGTTCATGTTGTCTCAAAGAAATATAAGTCCAACGTTTACCCAATCTTGGCAACGATCACACTTTCCTAGAGTAAAATGACAGTCAGCTGTCGATCCGACGCGATTGTGCCATTTTCATTAATGGGATGTCACACTTCAGGCTTTAACGAAACGGACTCATTGCGTTGAGGTGCGTGCGAGGGAGCTTTTGGTCGCACTTTGTTTACGGAATCTAAGTAGTCAGGGTGATCCAGTTGGCAAGATCTTGCATGATTACGGAACCTTGAGTGATCGTGCCAGGAGTGTGTTAGGTGAAGCTGGCCGCGGGATTACTATGCTGCGTCAGGTGTCGGGCACGGCTTCAGTTGCATGTGCGGTACCCCTGATTACGTGGACTTGGTGTCATGAGCTGCAGGTGATGTTTTGCGATAGTACGGCTGAGTGTGAGGTTTATTGTGATACCTCGTTTCTCCCTGCGACTTGCGTTGGAGGTGTTGGCGTGGTTATCTCATCCTTAAAGATGGAGTGTCAAAGGGTTGCTCATGATGATACGTCCAGTACGATGTGCGAGCTGTTATCCATTTCTGTGGCTCTTGATGTAGTTTTAGATCTGTGCCTCCCCTTGTTTGTTATTTTGACCGACTCCCAAGCGGCATGTAACCTCCTGCAGAGGTCGTGGGAGTGCCTGAAAGTCGGATATCCGATCATTTATTCGATTGGATGGAAGTTCTGGGTTGCGTTGGGGTCGGGTATGGCCTGAATGCGGTGGGTGCAGGGCCACAGTGGTAACCCTGGCAATGAAGTAGCTGATGGATTGGCACGAGAAGCAGTGCGGGGCACGTGCACGCAGGTGTATCCGGCGGCTTCTGCGCGGATGCGGCGGGTGGCTGTCCGGCAGTGGTCTCTTGCGCAGTGGCAGGAGGCCTGGGAAAATGCGCGAGATGGCAGGTCCCTATTTTCAGTGCATCCATCATGCACGGTCAGGTCGAACATAGATCGCCTTGACGCGAGGGTTGTCTCACGGCTTCGAGTTGGTTTTACGTTGCTGCAGGCCCACAGGTTTAGGTATGGCTGGGCGACCTCCCCACTGTGCAGCGTGTGTCAGGTGGCAGAGACGGCGGAGCATGTTCTCATAATTTGCCAACGGTTTGTTGCAGAGCGATGGCGGCTGGCGCCTTGGTTAGCTGCCGTCCCGGTCTTTGGGGACTTTTTGTCGCATTCACGTGGTGCGCTCCCTGTTGCTAAGCTACGTGCTATTGCCCTATTCGTTGCAGACACAAGATTGAGTGTGTAGGGCGGGGGGCCGGGGGCCGCCTGTGCCGCCGCTCTTCCATCGTCTCGTCTCCTTGCATCGAAGCGTTGTCCAGTGGTGTTGTTTGTGTCAAGTGCTTCTCACAGGATCACAAGAGACCGCGACGGGTGAAAGTACTCTGCCGGTACTTTTCCGGGACCGGGTGAAAGCGTGCAGGTGCAAGATCAAGACCAAGAGCTAGTGTGTGTCCATGAGTTCAGGAGCTGATGTGTGCTAGCATGCAGTGCTACAGTTGTTGCCCGCCGGAACTTTCCCTAAATGGGGAAGAGAAGGTGGGCGTGGAGTGATGTGGAAGTTGTGGGGGTTTGTGATTTACTTGCTCTCTTGTTTGTTGTTGTGATGCACTGCAGACCTTGTATTGATGGTGTTTCAGTGCGTAGCGTATTTTCTTTAGATGTAGATAAGTTTGGGGCGCATGGCATTAGGCTGGGGCCTCAATAAATTACAGAATGGTGCCGACCACCGCACGTTTAAAGTGATTGTTAGATTCTGAAAATAAATGTCACTCTCCTTCTTTTCACTCTTGATTTCTACGATCTTATTATGTAAATAAATAAGAGAAACCTTAAGAGGAAAGACTGCAGTTCTGGCCAACTTTAGTCGGTGGATTCAGCGGAAAAAAACCGCTTCGAAGAGCCGATGGGTCCGATGATTCTGCATTGACGTCATCGCTGTCGGGGTCGAGAATTATTTGTAGGATGGACCAAAAATGCTTTTTTTTAAATTTCAAATCATAATAGTGTGGCAGAGTTGTTCTTCGATCTCCTTATCACTATCCCAAAAGGAAAAATATCTAAAAAAAAAAAAAATTGTAGAAATGCCCACCTGGGCCTAATGGGAAAAATCGCTAAGTCACTGGGACAAACCGCTAATTCTGCAAAAGTGATTTTTGACTAGTTTAAAATACAGATTTTTACATTATCTCATTTGTACTCTCATTTGTACATGCAGCCGCAATCAAAAACAACTTTTTTCTTCCAGAAAACAATGCGAGTAATCGGCCACCAAAATAGGGGAGGGAGTTATTTTGCCGCCGCCCCCCCCCCCCCCCCCCAACCCCGGGGGGGGGGGAACTAGTTTCTTTTGCCTAAGGAATATACATACCCTGTTAATTTTTGCATTCGTTCCTCGCAATGCTGCATTTCCCTGGAGATTTTTAGTTCCTTGTAGCCGCCAGCATCGTAACCCGATTGCGCATGCGCAGGCGCAACCCTCCTCTATAACAGCGCTTTCGTGCGACCTGAAGGCCTGAGAGTCTTGCTTCCGTATTCATGGTGGACTTGCTTCTGCTTCTAAGTGCTTAAGAGAGGTTTACGACACCGCTTGCTGCTATGATGGGGTCCAGATGATGAAGTCCAGTGGTTTGCATCGTCATCTCACAGAAGTAGTGGCTTGTGAAGACGGAGGTGCTTCACCAAGATGCTGCAGTAAGGTAGTCCGGAACTGGGATGAAGTTGTGATAATTATGCCAATGATGTTGAGAGTGCCCTTAATTCGTGTGTCATCACTCTGACGCCGCTGTCAGCGCAATTTATATTGTTGTCTTCATATGTACTTTGGATGGTTTCTTTAATCCACTGTGCTATGGTGCCAGCTGAGGTTTCACCGACGATCTGTCGAAGGGTAAGAAGAGTTGATTTCTACCTTTGCAGAGTTTGTCACTGTCGGTTCTTGTAATGTGTTACCGGAATGCCCATACGGGACATAGGAGGCATTCAGGTTCATTGCCTACAATTTTTGATGGAGCTGGAATAACGATGGGCTTTGGATGGTTCGCATGGTTTTTATGTTTTCACTCGAAAGTCAGCTCTTGGAGTTAGCGTTACTGAGGAGAAGTCTGGTGCGAAGATACAGTAGGCTGGGTCAGCAGACAGGGCTTGAATTTCGCTGCATTGAAGACTTGCTGCCAGAGTTACCAGGAATACGATTTTGTGGGTGAGGATATTCATCGGACAGTTTTGCATTGGTTCATGAGGCTCTTTCAATAGTGGTTGTGATACGATTGATAAGTCCCAATCAGGAAAATTACGACGGGTTGCTGGGCATTCAATTTTGAAGGATTTGATGAGGGCAGAGATGTGGTAGTCTTCTAGATGCTTATTGTTGCCTGCGGCTTTGATTACAGGGTTTAATGCTAAGCAATACATCACAATTATTGATCCTTTTAGGCCTTCGTTGAACAGGACATTTTGTAATTTCAAAACAGATCGGAAATAGGTGGGTTGACAGGATCGACGTTTTCCCTATTACACCAATAAAACCATTTTGTCCAGTGGCTGTCACAAATTCTCTTTATTGATATTCTGATGGCTTTGCTGGCAATGCGGATTGCTTGTTCTTCATGAATTCCAGCCATTTTCATGAGTTTGATGATAGTAGGCACCCATGAAAGTGTAGCGTGTTGATGTTTGGGTGAAACTATGTAGCCTCTTGCAAGATCAGGTACTGATAAAAGACTTCTTGGAGTGTCGTTGATGAGACTTAGAAGATGAAGGAACCATGCTGCTGACGGCCAATTTGGTGCGATCAGTAGAAACAGTCCTTGTGATTGAGCAAGTTTCTCCAGGAATTGAGGGAGCAGCTTGAATGGGGGAATAGATATGCATAGAGTTCATCCATGGGAAAGTTAGAGCGTCTACTGCTATGGCTTGTTCGCCTGGCATTGTACCTCGTGGCAAATAGGTCGATCATTGGAGTACCCCAAATATTGAAGAGAAATTCGCAAAATGATTTCTTTAGTGTTGATTCTCCCGTTGGAAGTTTCTTGGGAGAGAGGAACCTGCAATCACATTCTTGTTGCCTGGGATGTGCAAAGGCAGGATGGTTGAGTTTTATATAGTATAGTTTGAAGATTGAAATGGTTACTTCGTGGAGTTTGCGAGACCTCGTTTCTCCCTCATTCTGGATGTAGGCTACTGCTGTTATGTTGTCTGCCTGGATTTGGACAATTTTCCCCTTGACTATGTGTTGGAAATGATGAAGGGCATTGAGGAAAGCTTTTAATTCTAGGATGTTGATGTGATCTTGTTCTTGTGGTGTCCATATCCCTGAAGTTTCATGATGAGCTATGTGGGCTCCACAGCCATCCAAAGAGGTGTCGGTTAGAACGAGAAGGTCTGGTAGAGGTACATGGAGAAGAACGGTCTGAGAGAGTGTGTAAAAGTCTGACCACTACTGAAGGGTTTCCATTGGAAAATCGTGGCGTGTGGGGTGCGTGAGGTTTTTTGATCACCCCCCCCCCCCCCCCACACACATCGATGCGAAAATGGTGGAGTGGCCTAGTCGTCTATCTCCCGTAGGGGACAAGATTTGCCATGGAGTTCATCTGTCCTGACGTGCAGATGTGTAATAAAGTGCCACATCAACAAAAAATTGGTTTTCAACAATTTGCTACTATCTTTTGTCTATAGGCCGAACCATTCTCAACTTAGTCACCTCTTTATAGGTTTTTGGTTTGGTTTTAATTTTGTTGTAATTTATTTTATTTAGTTAGTTTTGGTGTGTTGATATCACTCCTTTGAAGGACCGAACCACTCTCAACTTAGAAGCCTCTTTACCAGTTTTTGACTTTGTTATTAAGCTGGTTTACTTTTCGTGAATTGGACGTGAATACAATTTCTTTGCAACGTTGTTTAGATTTATCGTGATACACTAGTGTGTGTCTAGGCACGCACGTCAGTATACACGGTCTCATTGTCCGAACTTTTGGCCGTCCAATGAGAGACGATTCCGACAATACTAACACTGGTTATAACAATATTTTAGTACTTACGCGCCCTCCCACGCCATTCCCGTTACGCCCCCAAGCTCCAAACCATGAAAGGTACGCAGTTCGTATTGTACTGCACCCATTCGTCCAATTTCATAGCTGGAAGCCTTCTCGTTATCTCGGTATCGATGAATAATCACCCTATGAAAATTAACATGGGGATGAGCGGACTAGCTAGCTGGGGGGGGGGGGGGGTTGAGGTTTAATGGCGCGTCGACAGCTTGGTCATTAGCGCCAACCTCAGTCACAGTGCAGTGGTCCGGTTGCCACTGCACCACACATTATAGAGATGTTATTCAAACCCCTAATCTAAATCTTGTCATACATCTGTAGCTAGCTAGGGCGAGTAACTAATAACACATTTACAACGTTATTGAGGGTCAGATTTTGCATTGAAAGCAGCTTAGCTGGCATTCCTACATGAGTTAATTTTGGTGAGGTGGGTCATTGCTCACGATTTTAACACAATTTATGCTTTTGTACCGCATTATTATTTTTTCCCAAGTACCTGAAATGTGCCCAACTATGCTTCAAGATAGAAGACACTGACGCAATGGCGTCGCGCTACAATGGTTTACAACCTCGACAATTGAATTGATGTGATGTTTGTTGCCTAACTTGGCACGACACACTAGCGTGTGTCTAGATTCCTCCTTCATCCTTGTCCATTGGTGAGGAGAGGAGAGGAGGACACCTAATGTTCGTCATTGTTTACGACGGTTTTAAACTTCCTATTGCCCACTAGTGTCCGCGGCCTATCTTGAGTTCGCCCCAGAACGAATACACATAATCGATTGTATGTTTTCGATAGCAGAGCACCTTGTTGATATACTAGATGGTTACAAAAACAATGGCGGCCGTCGATTAAAGCCGCTCCCTCCAGGAAGATGTAGCCGCTCATAAAATAACTGCAGGACTCAAGATACGCTGCGTGCACAATAAGAGCACAATGGTGCTAATAATGACAGCTGGTAAAATCCAGGAATTTGAAAGGTAATTTTGATAATCTGCTGTGCAAAGATGCTGTAAATTATCCGTGAAAATCCTAGAAAATAGTTTCGTCTGTAATGTATGAAACTTGGTTACATACACATTGTTGGGATGCAGGACCTTTGGGTTCTTTGTGTGTGTGTGTGTGTGTTGGGGAGGGAGAAATGGAGACTCAGACCACATCTACCCCCCCCCCCCCTTCGTGTACGAGGTGTTATGTGGGCAGTAAATTTAGAAGATGGTGGTAATCGTGGGGATGTAGGCACAACAATTGCAGTTGAACCCTATCATGAATTGACCAAGCATAATGCTTGCAACCTGCTATTTAAGTAGGCGGTTTTAACAACCGGGGTGTCAAGCACTGTTTAGTGTGAGGTGTTTGTGGGAGTTACGAAGGGGAGGGGGTCTTGGGGGAAAGGGCATCATTGTCGAAAGGTGTTGAGGGGTGGGCGTTGGAAAGAGTCGGGTGGAGCGGGGAGGTCTCTTGTTGCCGGTAGTGGACCATGGCTGACCAGTCCAGTAAGTACGTCAACAGAACCCCCCCTCCCCACCCCCTCGCCCCCAAGGGGGACTGCGACGCGTGGCAGCCCTCTGGTCAGTCTCGTGGGTTCCCCAGGGGGTCAGGCCGGACCAAAGGTCGGGGCAAGGTCCAGTAGCGCGCGTGGACACTGCCATCTGTCAAAGCATTTTGAAAAGATGCGCTGGATATTGGCGTCTTGACTGACCGCAGGCCATGAGGGCGTGGCCAACCCCTGTGGGCAGTGGACACCAAGAGTGGACACAACAGAAATATGGGAAAGCAACTTGGAAACAAAAATTGGTTAGGTTACCCTGCGAGACATTAACCCTATAATTCCTCGAACAATAATTCAAAGTTTAGGTTAAATCTAAAAATGGTGTCAATGTACAGCGACCGACAAGGAATATGGTGGGATAAATGGTTACTTAAGGAAAGGCAACTTACCGAACGGTCACTCGGAATTGCTTCCTAGTAACAACATACATTTGAAGATATTTCCACTGTGTTTTCACTTTTAAAGCTTGATGGCATCACATTTTTGAGACACTGTGATTTGAAAGTCCAAGCGCTCAAGGAAGGGTGATGCTATCGTAGCAGTTGAGATAGAAGATAACAAACTACCTCCGTGATTCTACAAGTCAACTCAGCCGCCCTGAGTTCCGTTTGTTTTGCGAACTATAGTTCCTGCTTCTTCGATGACGGCAAACGCTTTGGTTTCATGTATTTTTATTGCGTTATTTTAACTCGAAGCTGTTTATTGCATACCGTTATAATTTTTTTTTTATTCAGTGGCCCACATTTACATTTTGTTTGTATAGCTAAAAATAAAACATTAAACTAATTTAACTCACGTAAGAGCCGTTCTTCGTGCATTAATGCATTACTGTTTTATGAATAATAATAATACGAATAATTTAATGTTTTTTTTTAAAAACGTTTTAAGATATTCAAATGTTAGCAACTGACTTAAACCATAAAAGGTAAATGATGTTAGTCACGAAGCAGTAAGGAGGAGGTAAGCATCTCAGGAAAGACATCTGGTAGGAGGACATTGTAGCTGCCCGTCATTTTTGACTGATGAACAAAATTCACTTTACTTCGTTGTTCACTGGCGTACTAACAAGCAATAAAAGTCTGTTTTAGCATTTCGTGTGAAATGTGAATTCTTAAACAGGATGAAAAGCCAAATAGGACGAAAAGGGTTAAATACGTTGCCTTTTGGACTTAAATGTCAGTCTGCCTGAGCAGGGAATCGAACCCACGACCTTTGAAACCAAAGGCGTAAGTCCTACCGCTGAGCCATATTTATACAAATGTGATTTCTCACCGAGTAAGAATATACATCATAATATAAGTAACTCAATTGCATGTAAGATTGACGTATGACGTGGATGTGCGTTGCTAAATACTGGCCGTAATGTCTGTGAAAAATAAATTACTGAATTTTGTTTATCGTTTCATTTTTTTTCTTTTCTTTTTGTTCGTGTGGCATATTCTGTCTGTTAAATATAAGAATGCCAATTACATATCTCCTCGAGCGAAGCGACACGATGAGATATGGGCGAGCGTTAAGCACGCGACACGGTTACTTTTACTTAAAATGACAATTTCAAAGACTAAAAATTAATGATTTAGGAAATATATTTAACCTGAAGTTGTAATTCAGAAATAATGAAAAAAAAAAAAAAACTCTTTGTAGTTGCGTGTAAAAGACAATAAGCCTACTTAATGTGAGTTGAAGTGCGGATACGTGTTTTCGGTTGCGTGCAGCGACGTGAGGTACGAAGCTAGGCGAAGGAACTTCTCATCTCGTCTTCTGTCTGTCTGTTTCTACAACAAGTTTGAAAAAATGGCCGATTCATTTCTAAATTTATACATGTGCCCTATTTTAAGATTTAAGTTCGTAAAAAAATCCAATTAGGCGCCTGTGTTTTTGACTCTCAAACATGCGAAATTATTTAGACATGATATATCCTGTAAAATTAACCAGAAATAATAATTAATAAGGCCACGAAAAAAAAATTAGTTGGTTCTCAGGCCCTGCCTGGTGGTGAAAAATTTACCCCTGCTTGTCGCTTTTTATTTGCTAATGCAAGCTGAATTTATTACTGTACAAGGAAAAGCAATTCAGATATCTGAAAATAAGTATTATTTAGCCTAACTTTGCATTCAGTGTTGTACTTTACGTTAAGGTAACCACTTCAGCTCTGTAGAATTAAAATTCAAGTGTTTTGGGGCGTTAAAAGCAGACTTGAGTAGGCTTCCAATAATAAAATAAAAATAAAAATAAAAAGCCTGGTGACCTGGTTACTTTTGGAATGAAAATGCCCGAGAACCATACTTTTTTTTTTCAAGGCCGTAAAAATAATACTTAAAAATAATGCTTAAAAGTAATACTCAAAAATAATGCTTAAAAATAATACTTAAAAATAATGCTTAAAAGTAGGCGTGTCCTGTATTTCGATTAGTGGTTGAGGATTTAGACAAGTTTAACCAGTACTCCAACCTTCTTCAAGGCTTGTTGGTTTCTCTCAAAGCTCTCGACTGAAGAGTTACAAAACTACCAAACATGGGAAGAAATCTGCGAAAAAATTCTTTAAAATTTCGGAGAAAAAACTTATCCAAAGCCGGAAATTTTTTCGTTTTTGTACCACACCCCCACCATTAACATTTTCTCTTCCATATACGCCCTTCATCTTGCAACCTTATCTCCTCTTTACGATTGAACATATTTACTAGATAGTCCAGTTTTTAAAAACGCGTAGTATCAACTCTCAAAATTCTCGATTGCAGAGTTACGAAATTACCTACACATACACTACAGCAGTTGATGTTGCGCGGTGTGAGTAATCATGGAAATCATGGAAATGGTCAGAATACTATAATTCGCCATTTTAAAATATTCTTTTGATCTGGGTTCTTTTTGCTGACAGTATAAAATCGCTGCTCGCCCGGGATCGGTCCTCTTGCTTTCTTGTAAATCCAGTTTCGTGTCTGTGGGCCAGAAAATGGCCAACGTCACAAAGAAGGAATACCATTCAATGCTTTGCACGCGGGTGATATTCAAATGGACCAGCTTTTGTGGAAACTGCTGGGGTCTTGTCCCCGAGGAAGCGAGGCGTCCACGACAACGACCTATCTATAGTGGACAATAAAATTATTCTTGACCCAGAAGCTTGCACGTACAACACCAGCAGTAGGGAAAGGGAGTCCCGCTTTGATCTCGCGGCTCAACGTGGACATACGTGATGGAGAAGACCGGCTCCAAGCCAGAAAGAGGGCTGCTATTGTGGTTAAAATATGAAAATTTACCCACAACGCCCAAATTTAGATGGTATAGCATGAGGGGGAAGCTATACGGAAGGTTTCCAGGTACCTGCTAAGCAAGTTTTGCTTGTTTGGGGTGTTTGTTGTGATTTAATTATTCTCACGATTTTCCACTTTGTATGAGTGTCCGCGTCACAGAGTTTCCTGGGTTATGTGTGGCTTAACAGGTGCGCCTATTGACGTGAGGGGAGGGAACAGGAAAGCAGCTCCGGAACAAGTGAATATACCTAACTCGATAAGTATGAAAGATTAGGTGTCCAGACGGTCTCATTATTATGGGATGATGTCCACTGAGCGATCTAGATTGGGACCGGCTCGTCTCAGACAGTGGGTGGGGCTGCGACGCGACGTCCAAGACTGTCCCCATGTAATGGACCTTACGTCGGATTGGCAGAGGACAAAATGTATAAAAAAAATGAAAAAAAACCAACTGTGGGACCCAGACGGTCATGGTGGACGCTAGACGGAGGGGCTGGACACCGTCTTTTTTATGAGAAGTGGACACCGTGCCTGACTGCAGGCCGGTACCCTCAAAGTCTACCCAGACGTGAAAGCAGTGGGTGGGACTTGTAAGACCCCCTTTAGAGTGGACATGGATTGGTGGGCTTTGGTCTTCCCACGTCAGGTTCGCGCACGAGACGTGAGGTGGGGGAGAGGGGGTGGGGACCGAAAATGAGGTGGTGGGTGAGGGGATGATTCCTCTTTTTTTTTCCAGTGGTGGACAAGGGCCGTCATTGAAGCGTCCATGTCCCGCGTCTCTTATTCCCTTTCCCCTCCAAATTCAAGACAGACGCTCTTGGCCGGCTTGAATTGGCGTCTGACCTTTACGGCGTTTGGTTGGCCGGAATCGGACAAAGGAATTGGACATCCTCCCTCTCTCTCCTACGCTGCCCAGCCAATACTACTACCTGCCTACCTATACACCATCACCGACCGTTGGTTTCATCGGACGCCTTTCGCTTTTGTTAACATGGCTGTAATGTAATCCGTAATCTTTCATCTGCTCCGGTTTTCACCCAGTCCTATTACGCAAATGTCCCTTTCTCTCTCTCTCTTTCGGGCTCGTTTTTTTTTCTTCATTTTTTTTCTTCCTTGCCCTCTTTTTTTTTAAACGGGTCCATCTCCCCAACCCCTTGGGTTTTTTTTTTCTGCTTCGCTTTCATCCGACCGTCGCGGTCAGTCTGAGGAGCAAAAAAAGCCCCACCCCACTCCACTCCGTCCGTTTGCCTTGCTGCCCCAGCTAAACATCCCTCACCCCTCCCTCCATCTTCGCCTCTCTCCAGTTGTGAATGGATGTCACCCAGCCCACTTCCTGTAAGCGATTGGCAGCGCAAGTTT